>JACEFZ010028063.1:0-60000 GCA_014155875.1 Cepaea nemoralis
AAAGCGCGTTTTAAAAACCCCCTTGAAGAAGAGTTTCTCACCCCAAACCCCTTTTCCCCTCAAAAATGTAAAGACGTTCTCATTGTAACACCTTTCTCACACTTAACACAAGATCTTTATGGTTTTCCAGCTTTCTTTTGGCGGTATATGTCCATTTTTTCACTTCTCCCTGTAACACACAGATCTTTATGGTTTTTCCAGCTTTCTATTGGCGTGTTATTGTCCAGCTGTTTCATTGATGACTATAATGTGCAGCATTCTTTTTATTGGTGCGTATATTTTCCAGCTGTTATTGGTTGTTATATTTTTCAGTTGTTTATAGGATCGTATATTTTCAGCTGGTATTGGTTGTTATATTTTCAGTTGTTTATAGGATCGTATATTTTCCCGCTGTTTATTGTGCATAAATTTACCGACTTTTCTTTCTTTCTTCTGCGCTCGCTCGCCTTGAACTCAAACGTAGTCCAATTAGACTACTTCTAGTAGTGCTGGACTGAATTATGCGTGTGGGTTTGATTTCCCTATTAACAGTGTCCCTCGCCATCAGGCGAACCCACTCTGACTTCAAGGATGGTAGGTCAACATTTTAGTCCAACTGTCCCTGTAGAGGTTAAACCCCTTACCTCGGTATCAGCACACCGGATAGGTCCTTGACATGGGTACGTATATTACAAGTACCTCTGAACTCGGGGTGAGTTCGTCCGATGGCGATGGACACTTTTAATAGGGAAAGCTAATCCACACGCAAAATTCAGTCCAGCACTACTAGAAGTAGTGTGATTGGATTATGCTTCAGTTCAAAGCGAGCGAGCGCAAAAATTATAAATCATGCCTTTCCACGGTCTGTACATCGTCTGTACGTTCATCTGGCTGTTCGTCTGTCTATATGTCCGTTTGTTTGCTAGTGCTTGCATTCCTAAACATGTGTGTCTTCTTTTTCGACAGTCCCTCCGTTCATCGAACAATTAGTCAGTGTCTCTTCGTCCGCAAGCGCTTGCTACCAGTCTGATGTCTATATCTCTGTCTGTTTGTCACTATATCCATCTTTCCATCATCTCAGATATCTGGTGTTATGCTGACTGTCTGTATGTCTGTCTGTCCGTTATTTTCGTCCCACCGTACGCTGCTTCATCAACATCTGTATATGCTTGCATGTAGGTACGGAAATGTTTGTTAGTTGCTTAGTCGTGATCGCACCGGAAGTGTAAGCCCAAGTGCATCAAGTCCCAGATCTATTCTGACCTATTTAAAAATGTTGCATGTTCTGTGCAGGATGTTGCTTGCTGAAGAGAAGTCAACATTTAAGTCCAAATTACCAGTGTTGCGTTCTTAACCTATCGGCCACGCTGAGAGAAGCGAACTGTGAGAGAGAAAAAGATAATTTAGTATTATAGTACCTGATCACTGATACACTGATACACCTGAAAATTGTACAGTAAATGAAAGTGGGGTCAAATTAAGGAAACTCTTTATAAAACTGCCGTAGGGGTTTACGGCACTGTGGATCATAAGAGGCAGGACTGGTTTGCGGCCAACAGCGAGACTCTGCAGCCCTTGATTGATAAGAAGAAGAAAGCTCTCTTAAGAAACAAGGAACGACCAACGCGTAACACTCTGAGTGAGCTAAGGCAAGCTAGAAAGGATGTGCAAAAGGCTGCCAGGCAGTGTGCAAATGATTATTGGATCAAGTTATGTGAGTCCATTCAAATCGCAAGTGATAAGGGAGACATAAGAAGCATGTATGAAGGAATAAAGAAAGCCTGTGGTCCAGTGATCAAAAGAAGTGCACCATTGAAAACCTTGACTGGAGTAATCATCACTGACAAGAAACGGCAGATGGACAGATGGGTAGAGCACTATTTGGAGCTTTACTCAAGTGAGACCAAACTAGCGGATGATGCCCTCAACGCCATAGAGGCTCTACCAACTCTTGACCACCTGGACACACTTCCCACCATAACAGAAGTTAAGTGTGCTATAAATGAACTTGCATCTGGCAAGGCTCCAGGTAAGGATGGGATTCCAATAGAAGTTATCAGGAGTGGGCAAGACACACTCACTCTACAGATCCACCAGCTAATAGAGCTATGCTGGCGTGAAGGACAAGTCCCACAGGATTTCAAAGATTCAAGCATCATAACACTTCTGTGTATTGTTGGAAAAGTATTTGCCAGAATTGTTCTGCGCAGACTTCAAGTCCTAGGAGATCAAGTCTACCCCGAATCACAGTGTGGCTTTCGACAGAACCGGTCTACCACTGATATGATATTCTCATTGCGACAAATGCAAGAAAAATGCCGTGAACAGAATCAACCACTGTTTATTGCCTTCATCGACCTCACAAAGGCATTTGATTTGGTCAGTCGTGAGGGTCTGTTCAAGGCACTAAAGAAGATTGGCTGCCCACCAACTCTTCTGTCCATTGTGGAATCGTTCCACACAGGCATGAAGGGTATAATCAAGTTTGATGGTGCAACTTCTGAAGAATTTGAAATCAAGAGTGGAGTTAAGCAAGGTTGTGTACTAGCTCCCACCCTCTTTGGAATATACTTTTCACTTCTACTGAAATATGCATTTCGTGATCAGGATGGTGGTATATACATTCACTCACGCTCAGATGGCGGCCTCTACAATGCTCAGAGATTGAAGGCTAAGACCAAAATTAGGAGGGTACTGATCAGAGAGTTGCTTTTTGCAGATGATGCTGCAGTTACGACCCACTCTGAGGAAGAATTGCAATGTCTACTATCTGCATTCTCCAATGCTTGTTCTGAATTTGGTTTAACAATTAGCAAAAAGAAGACACAGATTATGTCACAAGGTGCACATGGGGTACCATCAATCTTTATTGACGACGCCTGAACTAGAGATAGTAGACCATTTTACATATCTAGGATCAGTGGTTAAATAGCAAATTATCCCTAGATCAGGAAATCAACATCCGGATTGGTAAGGCAGCAACAACAATGAACAGGTTAAGAAAAAGAGTCTGGGAGAACAGGAAGCTTACTGCCAAAACAAAAGTCCTTGTCTATCAAGCCTGTGTCCTTAGTACTCTTCTCTATGGCAGTGAAACCTGGACAACTTACTCACACCAAGAGAACAATTTAAACAGCTTTCATATGCGGTGTTTGCGAAGAATTCTTGGTATTAAGTGGCAAGACAAAATCACAAATACTGAAGTATTGGAAAGATCAGGTTGTGTGACAGTTTATTCCATGCTCAGTCTTCGTAGACTTAGATGGATAGGACATCTTAGGAGGATGGATGATGGTAGAATACCAAAGGATATCTTTTTTGGTGAATTACAGATGGGTAGGAGATCTCAGGGTCGGCCTCTACTACGATACAAAGATGTGTGTAAGCGGGACATGATTGATACAGGCATTGATAATGCACATTGGGAGCAAGTCGCCGCTGAACGTGTTGCATGGAGGGCAAATATCAGAAATGGAATAAAGTCAAAGGAGAAAATTATTGCAGAAAAGTCACACACCAAGCGTTTGAGACGTAAGATGGTGCATGATGGTGGAAATGACAACGTGTTCAGATGCACCCACTGTGAACGGACATTTACAGCGCAAATTGGCCTTATCAGTCACACTCGCTACCGCCATAGTTAAAAGTTATTATGCCTTTTTAAAGCACAAACTATCGTCTGTCAAGACGGCAAGGTGCCAATGGAGTACCTGATCTCAGCGGCGTCCTGTACACATTGTACAAGCTCTGTCTGCAAATCATGAAAAGACTCAGTTGGATGCTGAGATACACGAGAAGATACAATCGCATAAGACTGAGTCTAAGAAAGCTAACAGGTGTGTATTGCCAGAGAGCAGAACTTGTCAAACCTTCCACAGTTCAGGTCGATCTTTCCAATGCACGTCGAAGGGACGATAATCATTCCAGCCATTGCCAGCAGAATTACGGCGTAGTTAATTGAGAACAAGGCCGCCGAGAGAATGGTGAAGAAAGGAGGTATGCCTGGGGTCCCCGGTTTGGTTGGTGTACCTGGATTCTGATATCCTCAGCACACTTCGAATTTGTATTGGTTCTGGCCCTGGATAGGTTGGGTTACTCTCTGCTACACCTCCTCCGTTCCATGGACTCAACTGTCACTATATCTCTCAACCTCTGGACTTATTTCTCTGGAGCCTCACTCAAACTGACACAACATAACTTTAAGACCTTCATGGAAATTCAAATGCCAATGTAATAATATATTGCAGGACAGAAAAAGTGAAGAAGGAGCCAATGGTTGCAAATCTAGATAGAGATAAGATATAGAAAAGTCAACAGACAGGTAACCAGCGGTGGGCCTTCCTCATCGGCCATCTCAGATCCGTGTATATCTGTCAGGTCGTCACAGGTAGCTCACTGGATTCCCTGAGGTCCTGCTTTCGATAACTGCTGTTAGGTTCCTCCTGCCGCTGGGTAGACGGTGGAAGCCACCAGAGTTCATAAGCGTCCGGAGCGATAATAAAGCACCGTGCTTCCCGCACATGATGAAACACAACAGAGTTCACAATATGTCTGTGGAAACTTACAAATTTTCATGTGTTTTGAAAGTCTAATGTCTCGGAAGCACCTTATGTAAACATCATCTCTTAGTATTCAGGATCCACCTAGTCGCATTGCTCCGTCAGGGCTGCATTGGCATATACCACACTGAGAATGATCCTGTAAGGACATAATCTAGTGAGAGCCTGGTACACATGGTACCGTTTATGATGACAACAACCGACCTATGACAACTGACCAGGACAAAGGGGAGGCTTTTCATGCACAACTTTTAAAACAGACGGACCAGCAAGATGGGGCTATTAGAGATATGGTCAGAGAAGCATTGTCACCGCTCACTAGGAAGGAGGACTGTGAGGTTAAGGTGGAGGATATTACACAGGTACTGAAGAAGGCTAAAGACAGCACCAGGTCTGGACGGAGTGAGGTGCATCCATATGAGTAATATGATGAATGGGGACTTGGAGGAGATGGCTCTTTGTTTAAACCTTAGCATGAATACAGCGGAAATACCCCAGAATTGGCTGCACAGCTACCTGGTCCCACTTTCGAAAACCAGGTAAGGATCACTCCAGACTTAATGGATACCGAATCATAAACCTGCAAAACATCTTTGGCAAAGTCATTGAAAAGATAGTATCCCACAGGCTCCAACGACATTTGGAAAGTCGTAATCTGCTTCCAAAAGGGAAAAGGGCTTGAGAGTTACTGGCCTGGGAAGGACACCTGGGCCAATGCCGCTACTTTTGCATTTGACGTCTTTGAGGGCTTTCAGAATAAGCAAGAGAAGTGGCGGTAGCTTTTGAACTGGAGAATGCGTATAACAGGGGTAGGTGTGATCGTTTGATTTACACTCTGTTGGACATGGAGAGCTGCCCTTGCCTTGTCAGATGGGTTGCGGTCCTTTATGAGCACTGCACATGGGTTCCTGGACGTCTGATCCCTGTAAGATAAAACTAGGGTAGCCACAGGGATCTGCCTTATCCGCAGTGCTGTTTAAATGCCTACACCAGTAATGTCGCAGCTATTGAGACACCAGGTGAGGTAGAATTTTGATATTTTCAGATGATGTGCTGGTGTACAGACAGGGCAGATATAGAGAAAGCTTGGCTGCAGATATACTGGTCGCAGTAAATAGGGTGACAGAGTGGTTTGGGGCTCCCAACACTATCAAAGAGCCAGCTTAAAAAGTTGGAGACCATGCAAAATGTGGTCATGCGGGTGATTCTGGGGTGCACAAAGGAGACAACAACTATATGCATGAAGCAAATCCTGGCGCTACCAACAATGGCGGATTGGCATAGTGTCCTTCAGGCCAAATGGTACCTGAGAGTTGCTGCAGATAGGGATCACCCCCACCATGAAGCAATGGGTATGGTTACGGGTCATGACGAGGCATGTCCTGGATGGCACAGACGGAAACATTTCTACGTCAGCTTTGTGGTCTAGAGACAATCAATCATGAAAATGAGTGGATTGACGTACCGGCAGACAGGACGGATTGGTACCATGTAATAGTAACACTAGGCCGTGAGTGCAGAGAATGGGCAGCCGGCGGCACAGAGTTTGGGGAGCAACAACTGATCCAGAGTAATACACATCAAGGTGACATGGTGATCTATACAGATGGTTCAGTTTTGAGAAACAAACGGAGTGGATGGGGTTTCATTGCGAAGGTTAATGAATGATTCTTGAAAAAGGAGAGTATGGTATATGAGGCTAAGACATGCAGCATAATAATGGAGGTGGAAGCAATAACAGTGGCATTCTGTTGGTTAGAGGAGACCATTGCAACACACATTGTCTTCATCACGGACTCAAGGAGTATGATTAGAAAAGTGGTGAAATTAATGTTTCCCGTGTAATGGCTCACATAGCTTCAGAGGTCACAGATTCTAAGAATTGTATGCTTTTTTGCCCTGGCCATGCGGGGGTGCGGGGGAATGGACAGGCTGATATGCTGGCAGGGAATGCACCTCTTGGTGGTCGATTACCTATGGACAAGGGAGAGGTGATCGCGCGCCTGTGGGACCAGGTGGAGAAGGTGGAGGAACAGATTGAGAATGTGTATGTGGAAAGGATGAGATTGCGGAGGATTGGCAGCGGTTCTGGTAGACTCTCAAACCTTAGAGGGAAGACCAGAAGAACGTTCAATCAGATAGCGGTTGGAACGATTAGTAGTGTAGCTCTTCGCTGGCTGTTGAATGAGGGAACAGAGCGCATATGGGAAAGTCCTGAGTGCAGTGATGTCGATTTTTAGCTCGACTCAACTCTGTGAAGAACATATGTAATGATTTTAACCACATGGAATGTGGGAAAATAAAAACCAAGCTATTAGCTGAATAGAGAGGTAGAAGAAATATGTGGAACATGATTCTCACATGCAGGCAATGTTACCAGGAATGTTATATTTAAATATAAAATTACTTAATTCTCATTCAAGGCCATGCCGAACAGCGTGACATTGAGTGTCAGAGGAACATCTCATAAACCATGTGTTTTTTTTTCCGCATATCCTTTACAGGACATCGCTGTCAACATCAGCATCTTTCAGCTGATTGTTGATTTCTTGGCAAGATTACGCTCAGTAGCTTGCCATTACTTTCTGAGCGACCGGCTCACATACCTCCTAAGTTACCGACGCTGAGAGAACCGCTACAAATTCTCGCACATGTCATGTTACTCACAAGAGTATACGGGATTACGGAGAAAGTCGTGTTATCCTTAGACCCGGGAGACCAGCAAACCATGTGTTATTTTTCGCATATCCTTTACAGGACATCGCTGTCAACATCAGCATCTTTTAGCTGATTCTTGATTTCTTGGCAAGATTGCACTCAGTAGTTTGCCATTGCTTTCTGAGCGACCGGCTCACATACCTCCTAAGTTACCAACGCAGAGAGAACCGGTACCAATTCTCGCGCACGTCACTTTACTCACGAGAGTATACTGGATTACGGAGAAAGTCGTGTAACCCCTAAACCGTGTGTTAGGTTACCTTAATTTGGGAAGTAAAGAATCTAAAGGAGATAACTGAGACATCCTAAAGCAAGGCTTCTCGAATGCCTCAGTCACCTTGCCTGATTGCCTTATTCTTAGGTATTGGTTCCTATATTCTTTGGGGTACACTTCAGGACTCCTTGTCCACAACCATATACACTATGTCTAATGCTTTATGTGTGAGTAGGCTTTAGTATTATTGTTGGCCTCTTCTTAGCTATCTAGGAACCATTCTGGCTGCTCCAGGACTTCCACCAATGTTGTTACTATTACAAAGAAAATAGGCACAGTAATTAACAACGTTGACTCACACCAAGTTTTCAAGCATGCACATTTTGTAATGACTTTTTCACACTAAAATCTGTATACCTATATAATCAGATTACTAATTGTCTTCGGATGTATCCAATTTTGGGAACCTTTTTCACATAGGTAACATTATTATACCTTGTATCACTATGACATAAAATGCATCGCGAAGCTTTACCTTGAACCAATCATTTTAGTTGAAAGCCTAGCTAATAGGAACTATGGCCATGATTCCACATTTGCTTCTGGAAAAAAATAAAAACATACAAAAAGGCACACACGAAACCGACCCTCAGCTACTTGATCAAAACCAAGATACTGAGGCGTATGCGGCTTTTTTTTTTCCAGTTAAGGAGCCTCTTTGCTGTTACTGCTTAAAACAGAACCAGGAGGTCGATTACAGAGAAGCTGATTCGGTGGCTAATGGAGAGTGAACGCAGAATCTGGAGGAGCATCGAGTGTCTGTTTGTATCTAGACTCCTATACCTAAACACGGGGACTAAAGTCAGCTCTAGTCCTAGACGGGATCCAAATACCCCAGGTGACTCTGTGTCATCACATTGTCTACTATAATGTGTCACCGTCTGTAACTATGTGAAAGTGATGACCTCAACATATATAGGCCTTATAGTTTTTCTTCATTCATTTAAAAATACAATTTTGTTTTGGTTCTAGTTCACCATTTGAACTAAGAATCTGCATATACATCTTTTTTATTAAACGATATCATTGTTATGTAATTTCACACACGTACTCTACTCTCGATTCTTGGGACGCAAGGTGTGCAAGTGAGTGCGTGAAAGTGTAGTACTTAACAGGGGGATAAAATATCTGGCAAAAGCACTCGGCTAGATAAATTAGACATTCGCGTTAGATCTTCCTACATGCATGAGTGTTCGTCATCTTCTGCCTTTTGTCTCCCAAGGGAATCCCAATCTCTATTACAGGGACCATCCCTTTAGACATAATTCTTTAAAAAAAAATAAGAGACTGTCATCTAACTCGCGGGTACGAATTGTTGCCTTTTATAGTTAAAATACCCTAACAGCTGGTCACACTAAGCATCACTAAAACTGAAGGAAGTCATGGGACACACCGAGTCGGAAAGACAATGTTTCGGTCTTCATGAGAGAGCACATTTGTGGTCAGAATCGACGGTCAGGGAACGAGGAGATATTGTGGTTTAGAAGATCCGCGATGGAGAGTATTAAACAAGAGTATAAAAGGCTCTCCAACAGTCGCAGCAGGGCCAATGGATTTCGTTGGAAGGGCTAATCCGTAAGTCCCTGAAATGGAATGAGATCTGGCGCGTGACACCACTGCGCGTAAGTTTCGTCGACCGATCACTTTACGACCAGTAAGATAATTCCACCAACCCATCACGTTCCTAGACACTTGAGCATGTGTCTGAATGCAAAGTAGCCAATTGCCAGGACCGAATCCCATGACGCACAATAAAATATTCACAGTGCTGGCAGCAATTTCGGATAAAACAAAGAGGTGGGCGAACAGAAGGACCGCTGCAGACAGATATGAATTTACTTCGTCAGAGGTGGGCAGGAATGTGGGGACAAGGAAGGCTGCGACAGACTTACTTTCCATCCTCGATGGCGCGGACGACTGGGAGCTGACTGTTGACCTGAATGCTTTGGTCATTATCCGGCAGTAATCTAACAGTTTCAGTTCCGATCTGATATTGTACTACACCCCTCGTCGGCTGTCAATGCTGATACCTGACCGTCCCATACGAACCGATAATTGAGGAGCAGCACATATACAAGACGGAGAAATACAGTGACATGATCGCAAGCCTGAGGCAGGTATGGTGTAGTGTCAGGCTATTCGCTGGCTCTGGAACAATTAGAATGTTGTCTTGGACAAATCACAGCAGTAATGTGGTTCGCGAACCTGTCTACATGTCGAAGTACACAGAGTCTAACATAGAAGCATGCGAACAATCTCCCATTTAAGATTTAGAACTTTGCAATCTCTTGTGAACTCCGTAGCCATCCCTCCAAAGAGGGCAGCGCACTTGAAGTTGGGACTCTGCAATGTGGAACATCATAGAATGTCGGCCGAAGTAAAAATCTACGGCAAAGTTGCTTATGGTGGTGTATGTCGTCTTCCGAGAGCTGCGCTACGCAACATAGATGTGAGGGCTGGGGAGCCCAAGCCAAATACGAACCACACCTATTCCCATCCAAGCAGTAAAGGAACCTGTCCCTTGTACACCAAATCTAATTGCATTTACCAGTTCACATGCAGGTGCTAGTCTACCTACATCAGAACATACAGAACAGAGATGCAGTTAAACATCAGGGTGGTCGAACACATACTCATTTGAATTGATAGAATACTAAACAAAGATGATTGGAACCTTGCCAAGCCGACACACCACAAACACCCTACGTCATCGATTGAAAGGCACATTTTGGAAACCGGTCACATGTTGATAGGGACAACGCGTTTCTGTGTTGTTTAATACAGAAAATAGTCGCTTGTTAAAAGTTTTTGAAGCCATCATGATTAGTTTGCAGAGGTCAATTATGTGCAAACAGAAAGACATAAAGTTATTGTACTAGACAGTTGAAATTACTGTGCGAACGTATGCACATTTCAGCTTAAAGGATTTATCTAATTGCTGTAGTTTATGTTGTGTGGTTTCTGCAGTATGTTCCTGTCGCAAATGCAGCAAAATATGTCAGGCAATAAGTCGTGCCATCTATTATTTGTGTCGTCGTTATTCAAACAACCAAGTAGCCCAGAGGAAGAGCTGGCGTCCGATGGTTAAAGCGGGAGTGGGTCTCTTTGAGACATGTACGGGATACTAAGAAGATAACATCGCGGCAACCACGTCTACTGGTGCAGCGAACCGCCGATGCCGTGCGACGTGAGACTGGAACGATCGGTCCGAGAAGTAGCTGGCTTCGCATGGCCGAAGATGCTAGACTATGTGTGAGGGCAGGAAGCGCAGGTTGCACGATATTTTCCTTCCCGAGGACGGGGTGGCCTGGAAGCAGACACAACGCGCATGTGAGGGGCAAGTGCGAAACGTGTTGAAGGTGTCAAAAACAGGGTATGAAATAACAACAGGAACCAGACACCCAGAGTCATGACCAGGTGGACCCTCCCCCAGAGGTTGCCAAGAAAGTAAAGGACTGAAACATTTGGGGAAGGGGTGCTCCATCTGATGATCAGAAGCCTCCTGTCGTGCTTGTTCCGCGGCGGAAGTTTTATCATTTGTATGGAGAAAAATCGGTGTCGGACAGGATTGACAGATTACGAGACAGAAGGCTGTGGACAGAAACAATCACCACAGACAAACGGCATAGACTATAAGGAGATTTTCATAACTGTCTTCTCTCTCCGTGTCGAAAGGATTACGGAGGCAGTTCCTAATCCCACATACCTGCGTTTGAAACACATCTGTGGGAGATTTGGCAGAAGACCACCTTGCGTTGGTTTTTATGAATGGTATGGGTGACGGTCGTTCAGAAAGTAATGGCAAACTATGTAAACAATGTAAACTTGGCCAGGATTCACGAACAGCCAAAAAATTACGGATTTGATTGCTACGTCCTGTAAAGGATATGCAACTAACATTTTAACTTCCCCCTCACATATCCGCACACACATACCTTTAGAAAATTAATGGCAAATAGCAGCTTTCCAGCTGGTTATGTCCTCTCACGACAAATTCTCAAGACGAGGTATGACATTGTCAAACATTGCATACATTGTGTCATCTACAGAGCTCTTGATGAGAAACTGCCTGTACCTGTACAATAAATTGCAGGCAGACATGAGCCGTTTCTTGCACATTTGTTTCATATTTCAATATTCTATATCCAGCTACTTAACCTGTACTCTGAAAAAAGTATTGTATTTGCTAATTGAAAGGGTACGTTGAAAATAAATTCTCCTTTAACTTCCCACGTTAGTTGGTTAATTTTCTCCTGAGTTAATCGAGTCGAACGTGGTCAGGCATTGTCATGAAGTAGCAACACTCCTCTAGTCAGCAGTCCTAGACGTTTTCTTTAAATTACATCATAAAACATCGATAGAACTTCAGAGTACGATTCAGAATTCAAATTGTCGCCTTTCTTCTTGAAATTAGTTAAAAGAACTCCTTGACAATCCCAGAATACTCAACAGGACGACCAGATTGGACTTCATAAACAATTTTAGATCGTCCTTAAGACAACTTTTCTACCCAGCTATGCACCGCTTTACGAGACAAAGATGTGTCAACATAAACAGGAAGCATTTCCTTATGAATGTCCTTTGCAGGCAGTCCTTTTGCCTACAAAAAAACGCATAACAGCACGTTCCTCTTTGGTTGTACACTCTGTAAGTACAGTCGCCATATTGTTTATGCACTTCGCATGCACATGAGACACCTAGCGCCACTTGACGATCAGGAATATAACGTTCCATGACGCTGTCACCTAATGACACCTGTAGAAAACACCAACTAAATTTACCTGCCATCCCACAGAACTGTGTGACTTACTTACTGACTCGCCCTCGTAGCAAGCAAGCCAGCCAGACAACCAATCAACAAACCAACCAACTAAGCACTCAACCAGCCAGCCAGCCAACTAACCAACCAACCAACCAATGAAAAAAGCAACTAATCAACCAAACATTCAGCCAACCAACCAACCAACCAACCAACCAACCAACCAAACAAATAATCAACCAACCAATCAACCAGCCAACCAAACAAATAAACAACTAACCAACCAACAATAATGTGTGTGTTAAAACACATTCTGTAATTGCTAGAAACAATGACATCATTATTATCACATTCAAAGCCGTTAAGCGTCGGCCGTCATTATTCGCCATCTCACACGACCACCAGAGTCGTGGATCAGCTCTGTGTTCTTGTCTCAGTTATGTCATTGTTCGCCATCTCACACGACCACCAGAGTCGTGGATCAGCTCTGTGTTCTTGTCTCAGTTATGTCATTGTTCGCCATCTCACATGACCACCGGAGTCGTGGATCAGCTCTGTGTTCTTGTCTCAGTTATGTCATTGTTCGCCATCTCACACGACCACCAGAGTCGTGGATCAGCTCTGTGTTCTTGTCTCAGTTATGTCATGTGGCCAAGCTATACAGGTATTTATCTCTCTGCCTTTCTTCTGCTTGTTTCTGATCAACCATGCCAGTTGTTATAAAGTTATCCAGTTTATTTCTCCTCATAACATGCGCAAAATATCTCGACTGTCTACGCCTAATTTAAGAATAATATATTTTCTTTGTACATTTAAACACAAAAGTCACAAACAATTGGTTGCACTATTTACGACCTGGCCTGTTTCGCTGCATCTCTTCGGGTGCATACTGCAGATTTATATATCATATGAAGTGAATACATGAATTATACTTTGACTGATAAACTTAAAACACATAGTCACTAATGTTGTTTCAATGGGGAGCATTTGTTTTGACCACGGTAATCGCAAATTTAAAAGCGAAGTCTTTCTGTCTGCACTAAATTCGTTGGAACCCTCTAATTATTACCGTCTTGGCATATTTGTTCGTTAATTAGTTAGTTAGTTAGTTAGTTAGTTAGTTAGTTAGTTGGTTGGTTGGTTGGTTGGCTAGTTAGTAAGTTAGTTAGTTAGTTAGTTAGTTAGTTAGTTAGTTAGTTAGTTACATCCATCCATCATGTGCCATGCCGGTAAGCGTGGGCGGTCATGTTTTGCCATCTCACTCGATCACCAGAGTTGTGGATCGGCTTCGTGTTCCTGTCTCGACCATGCCACGAGGCCAAGCCATCCAGGTATTTGCTTCTAGGTCTTCCCCTTGGTCTGTTCCCATCGATCTTACCAGTTATCACTAAGTTCTCCAATTCATTTCTTCTCATAACATGCCCAAAAAACTTTGACTGTCTGCGTCTAATGTCTCTTATCAGTTTACGATCTTCGTTTGTTTCTTGAAGGACCTGCTCATTGGTCTTTCTGACTGTCCATGGTATTCTTTGCATTTTCCCCAGAAACCACATTTCTACAGCCATCAGATGTTTGTCAGCTTGACTGCTCATTGTCCAAGCTTCACATCCATATAAAAGTACAGGTTCTATGTAGCACCTCAACACTCTTTTTCTCGTTTCAATTGACATCTTTTTATTGGCCAGTATGTTTTTCATCTTGCTAAAGGCTACCTTAGACGTGGCGATTCTTGTTCTAATCTCTTCAAGGCATCTCCCATCAGATGTTATTACTGTTCCAAAATAATTGTACCTATTCACTTGTTGAAGAATATTCATATATACTTGTATATTACATTGTGGTATTTCGTTCTTCCTAGTGACGACCATAATCTGTGTCTTTTTACAATTTAATTTTAACCCTCGTTGTTCACTGTGTGTAACAACTGCATCTACTAAATGTTGCAGGTCCTGTTCATTGTCTGCAATCAAGACTGTATCGTCTGCATATCTAATGTTATTGACGCATCGTCCCCCAATATTGATTCCATCCATAACTTCAATATTTCTGAAAATATTTTCACTGTACAGGGAAAACAGATCTGGAGACATTACACATCCCTGTCTCTTGGTAGGCTGATATTGGCCTACTTCATTATCAACTCTTATGGCAGCTTGTTGTTTACAATATATGTTTTTTTATTACAAGTCTAAGGTCTTTTCCATCAATTTGTAGATCTTCAAGCATCCTTATCATGTCGACATGTCTCACTTTATCAAAAGCCGTTGTGTAGTCAATAAAGCAAAGGTGTAGATCTTTGTTTACTTCTATAGATCGTTCAATTACGGTTCTCAGTAAATACACAGCATTTACTTTCCTTCCTTTCCTTCTACAAACCCACATTGTTCTTCTCCTAAGACATTCTTCTTCAAAAGGTGTGTTCACTGGATGACTTAGAACAGCCTTTGTTAGTTAGTTAGTTAGTTAGTTAGTTGGTTAGCTGGTTAGTTGTTAGTTAGTTAGTTAGTTAGTTAGTTAGTTAGTTGGTTAGTTAGTTGGTTAGTTAGTTAGTTAATTAGTTAGTTGGTTAGTTGGTTAGTTGGTTCGTTGGTTGGTTCGTTGGTTCGTTGGTTCGTTGGTTGGTTGGTTAGTTAGTTAGTTAGTTAGTTAGTTAGTTAGTTAGTTAGTTAGTTAGTTAGTTAGTTAGTTAGTTAGTTAGTTAGTTAATCGACAGATCATCCTCATTGCACATCGAACCATTCAGTCCATAAGTGCTCGGATCCCTCCTCGGCAAATCCCTCAGAGTGTAACGGCTAACAACACCAGTTCTGTGCTGGTTTATCAATCTTATTTGGCTTCCTGCTTAGTGTTCTTGTTTGGCCACCCCTCTTTTGATTTTCTGCTCTCGCAGTCTGAACATTGTTGTAGATTCGCAGTCATCACTTGGTTCTCGCACAAGTCTTACTTCACGTAGAGCATTCAGAATGTCAGCCTGGTCCATGGCGCGTCCGCCCTCCACAGTAGCGTTATCTGCGAGCTTATCAGACCGATCATTTCCTTGTACTCCTGTGTGGATGCGATAAATGTGAGTGGGTGGAGGATGTATGTGTGGGCGGTGTGGATGTTTGTAGGTGGGGGATGTGTGGGTGGGTGGGGAGATGTGTGTATGTGTGTGTGTGGGTGAGAGATGTTTGGGAGGGGATGTGTATGGGGAATGCATGTGGGGGATGTGTGTATAGGGGGAATGCGTTTATGGGTGGGTGTTGTGTGTATGTGTGCGTGGGTATGTGTGTATTTGCGTGTGTGTATTGTGTGTATGCTCGTGTGTGTGTGTGTGTGTGTATGCTTTCGTGTGTATGCGAGGCAGTGTGCATTTGATAGCGAAAGGGTGTGTGTCTGTCTCTGTGTGAGTGAGAGTGAAAGAGAGTGTGATATAGAGTGAATGAAAGATTGAGAGAGTGACTTAATGGGTGAAATAGTTATTGCGAGAGAGAGAAAGAGAGAGAGAGAGAGAGAGACATTGGAAGAATTGATTTGTTAGTGTGTGTGTATGTGTGCGCGCATTGTTTGTGAGTGTCTATGGGTGTATGTTGGTGAAGAGAGAGAGAGAGAGAGAGAGAGAGAGAGAGAGAGAGAGAGAGAGAGAGAGAGAGAGAGAGAGAGAGAGTGAGAGAGAGATAATATGAACACATGTACATCACTGTAGAGTTGTGAGAGAGTTAGGGAGTATGAGAGAGAGAGAGAGAGAGAGAGAGAGAGAGAGAGAGAGAGAGAGAGAGAGAGAGAGAGAGAGAGAGAGAGAGAGAGAGAGAGAGTTGAATTGCATCACCAATTGTTTACGCTACACAATGTAAATGTACCATTTTTTTCTCCATTTCTTAAAATTTTTGCGAGAATGCTCACGACAATCGTCAGTGTCTCAACTGTGTGTAAAGTGTGGGAGTTTGTTCTTATTAGTTTCAATGATCATGTGAGGCATCATGTATGTGTCTAGATGTGAGGATGTGTGTGGGTGTGTATGTGAGGGATGTGTGTATGTGTGGGGTGTGGGGAATGTATGTGTGGAGGAGATGTGTTTGGGGGATGTGTGTGGGTTGATGCGTGATGTGTGGATGAGTGAAGGGATGTGTGGTCGGTGGGGTATGTATGTGTGTGAGGGATGTGTGTGTGGGTGGGGATATTTGGGAGTATGGTTGGAAGTATGTGGGTGTTGGTTAGTTAGGGGTGTGAGTAGGGAATGTGTATTTGGGTGGGTGAATTGGTGTGTGGGAGATGTGTGTGGATTGGTGTTGGGTGTGGGGGATTGGTGTGGGGGATGGGTGTGGGTTTGTGTCTGTGAATGGGATATGTCTGTGTGGGTCTGAGTGTTTGAGTGTGGATGGGATAAATGTGAGTGGGTGGAGGATGTATGTGTGGGCGGTGAGGATGTGTGGGCGGTGGGGGATGTGTGGGTGGGTTGGGAGATGTGTGTGTGTTTGAGATATGTGTGGGCGGGGATGTGTATGAGGAATGCATGTGGGGGGATGTGTGTGTGGCGGGAATGCGTTTATGGGTGGGGTGTTGTGTGGGATGGAGGAGGTGTGAGATGTGCGGGTGGATGAAGGATGTATGTTAGGATGGCGATGTGTGTTTGGCTAAGTGGTTGGGGTGTGTATGGGTGGGAGGGTAGATGAGAGATGCATGTGATGATGGTTGGGTGATTGATATGTTGGTGTGAGTGGTTGATGGATGAGTACGTGAGTTGGTGGATGTGTGTGAGAGATGAGTGTATGGATGGGGGATGTGTGTGTGTGTGTGGGAAGGCGGATGTGTGTGGGTGGGGTATATGTGGGTGGTGGGATGTGTGTGGGTGGTTGTTGTGTGTTTTGGATGAGGAATGTGTTCATGGGTGAGGATGTGTGTATGGGTGTGGAGGTGTGTGTGTGGGTGTGTGTGTGTGTGTGTATCGGTGGTGAGATGTGTAGTTAAGGGATGTGTGATTGGGGATTGGAGATCGGGGGGATGGTTGGCGAGTGGGTGGGTGGAGAGTGTGTGGGAGGGTGAGTATGTGTAGGTTGGGGGTGGGAGGGGATGTGTGTGTGTGGATGCGGGATGTGTGGGTGGGGGGAGATTGTGTGGGTGGGTGATATGTTTGTAAGCGGGGGATGTGTGGGTGTGTGCGGGTTTTTTGTGTGGGTAAGTGCAGGATATGTGAGTTGGTGGGAATATGTGTGTGTGAGTGATGGATATGTGGTTGCGGGATGTGGTGTTTGGCTGAGTAGTTGGGGATGTGGGGGTGGAGGATATTGGGGTGGGTAAGTGTTGGTAGGTTATGGGATGGGTGGAAGATGTGTGAGTGTGGGTGGGGAGATGTGTGAAGGTGGGGGGATGTGTGGGTGGTGTCATAATCTCCTCAGCAGATATGCCGCGTCTGCATCTTCGACGCCTGGCAATTACGGCCAGGTACGCCTGTGAGCGACACTAACGGCGCAGTGACGGGAGCGGTCAGTTGTGACACGCGTGGCACACGGAGTCCACGCAGGGAGACAACCTGACCAAGGAGAACTCACGGCGGTTTGAAGGCAGACGGCGTCGGACGGTAGTACTGGACAGACGTGGATGTAATGTGTGCTCATATTACTTGTGTGAGTGGACGCTACTAGAGAGAACGCCTGTTTGGGTATAGTAGACTGTGCGCCTGGGTTGTAGATTGTGAGTGAAGTAGTAATGCATTGAATGTAAATAGTGATTGTATTTATTGTATAGTGGCATCGATATTATGATTGCGCGATGCCTGTAACATTGGTAGCGAATGAGAAATGCGAATAAAGTGTGCATCATTGTATTCGCCAAGTGTCACGTGTAGTCATTCTGTGACCAGTGTTTGTATGACATCTGTTAGTTGTTACGGGCCTGTGTGATTAAGTTGAAAGATCCTGACAGGTGGGGTATAAATGAGGTGGTTGCATGCATGTGTGTCTGGGTTTGTGTGTAGGTGGGTGGAGGATGTGTGGTGGGGGAAGTGTGTGGGAGGGGAGATGGTGTATGTGGGGGTGTGTGTGGGATGTGTCGGTTGGGGGATGGGTGGATTGATGGGGTCATGTATGTGCCTGTGGTTATGTGTGTGGTTGGGTGGTGGATGTGTGTTTGGGAGACACGCGGATGTATAGGGGATGGGTGGGTGGGTGGGGGATTTGTCTCATAACATGGTAACATGCATTGTTTATGCTTACAACATTCATTTGACAATGTTTTTTTTCCTATGTGAATGCACTATGCACTGATGAACGAAAGATGAGTGATTGGAAGGGCCGAATGTAAGACGGGCCTGCGTGCCCAATTTGTTACCCTTCGAAAATAAAGTTTGTTCGTTCGTTCGTACTCCCGAATGCCCTGGCGCGAAGATGAAACCAATCTTTGTCAGCCGAGACCGCTTCAGAGATAGCAACCACTCTCTTCGGATCCACCCCATCTCTATCCTCTTGAGCATGCTCATGCAATCGCTAATGAAACATGCCCTATTCAATGTCTGTGTCTCGAGCCATGTTATTGCTTTACTTACAGCCATAACTTCCATAGTCAGGCTATTGTGGTCTCAACAAAACACCAGAGGTCCTCCTTCACAAGTCTCCCTTCGGCCCGCGCCGTGAAGGCCCATGAGATTCTCACAACCGACCGACCCATCTGTGTAGATGACAGCATCACAGTCTAACGAATTCTCGAAAATCAACGCTTGTACTTCCGTCTCCACAGTAGCCGGATTTTCTTGTCTGCATTTTCTGTCTACTTGGATGCAAACTAAAAAGGACCTACAGAAATCTGTTGGCACTAGTACCCACTCCTCGCCAGGTTCTAAGTCCTCCAGTGAACACACCTTTTGAAGAATGTCTTCGGCTTGACCCATCCACGACCTTCCTCTTTTTAACATGCTGCCCTTCACCTTCCTAATTTCACTATACAGTGGATGTTGTGTGTTTGCGTTAACTCTGAGGTAGGCACGTGCTCTGCAAATTTGTGGTCTGTCTTCAGTTGTTCGAAAATCAAGAAGGTAGCGCATCGCCCTGCATGATTATCTCTTGTACATCCAAGAATAATGCGCATAGCTTCGTTTTGTATCCTTTCCATCCTTTCTATCTGCTTACGGTTGAGAGTCAGGATTGCCATCGCATACTCAAAAACAGACATAACCAGCCCCTCACATAGGAGACACAGATGGCGCTGCTCACAGTTTCCTGCCGCCATTATCCGCATCGCAGCCAAACCCCGCTTGGACTTTGTTACCACCTGGTCTATGTGCTCGTTATGAGCAAGGCTTCGATAAAAACGTATCCCCAGGTAATTCATTGCCTGCGTTCTTTCCACTGCCTCTGAACACAGATTGACAGTTGGTGTTGGAGTGTTGACAATATGATTATTCAAAGAGAACCATGTCACTGTTGCCTTTGTTGGGTTGACCATTGCCCCAGCTTCAGCACACCAAGTGCTAATGCGATTGAGTTCGGTTTGTAGTTCCACAGCAACCTGATTTCTATCCTTTGTTCGTATAATACAACACGACGCTTACATTCTCGAATCAGTTTACTGGTTTCATCAGTTTCTGGTTGGACTTGTTCATTGGATTTTCTGTCCGTCCATTTTATGTGTCATGTCATTTGAATAGCACTGCCATCAACTCCAGGTGGATTTTTGGCAGTTTTACCTTCAGTAGTTTGTCATTGCCGGTCTCCTTGGCCAAGGTGTTAGTAGCTTTCTCTGTAACCCCGAATACTCTCGTGGTTGACGTGAGCGCACGAGAACTGCAAGCGGTTCGAGTCGCGCCAGTGACTTTTGAGAGTATGGAGCCGGTCGCTCAGAAAGCAATGGCAATCTACTGAGCGTAATCTTGCCAAGAAATCAACAATTAGCTGAAAGATGCTGATGTTGACAGAGATGTCCTGTAAACATAGTTTGTCATTGTCCATTGTAAACTAAGTAGTAATATCCATTTATTTGTATTGCCACAGAAATAGCACGTTATTAACATGTGTTATCAAGTTTCGCTAAGGCTAATTTCGATGTTTGCATTGTGGCAGGTTTTATACACTAGGTGCTAGAATGAAAGAGGCTTCTGAAAATCAGGCTAAATTTTTTGTTGAAGACAATATATATAACAAAGTTGAGTGAACTGTTGGCATAAACAAAAGCTTGTCTCACAATTAAAAATGCATAAAACACAGTAAACCATCTGTCCGTTGAGTCAAGTTCGTATACAATCGTGGCACTAAAGGCGGCGTGTGTTATAGAAAATACGAAACATACAAGCAACATTGTTCTTGTCGTGCGCGCTGAGGACTTCTGTACGTGTGAGACAGTTGTCATTTTTAGCCTTTTTCGAAGCGCGATCGCCATTTTCAGAGAGATCACGAGAGACCCAGTTGTCACAAATATGAACGGAATTATATGTGTTAAAGTCGGAAAAACATTCGTACGAAGAGTTCGATAGACAACATCTGTTTCTAAAATGTAGGACAGTACATTCTCAATTAATTTTGTGTTATTGTTAACAACACGATACCTGAAAAGACTTTTCTCTTGCATTGAAATATAACACCGAAGGAAATCCACATCAAGAACGTTGACAATCCTGCAAAGCCAAATTCTTCTGGGGGTCACCAATGTGCTAAAGTGCAGTGGATAAAACACAGCAATCAACCTTTCAACTGCTATACACACTGTAATATATGCAGAGGCTCGAGACCCTACTTTCGGACAAAAAGCTAACAACAAGTTCTGCAACTGCTATTAACAACATTTCTAAATACATACGCATACCTCCTTTTTAAAAGACTGATCTTTCATTCGATGAACAACTCAATAGTCAGAAATGTCCAGTAAACACAACATATCGGCTACTAGCCAAACAAAACAAGAGAATATTTGACGACTGCTCCAGACCACACTTTCTGAACACAATAAAACTGATGACGTTTCCAACAACGCCCAACACACAGATTGCTGGGTTAAAAACATAGTTACCCCACCATAGAATCAGAATTAGTGTTTCAGGGGTGATATAGTGAAAGTAATCATTGTAATTAATTAGTACATCGTTGTTGTGGCTGTTATTATTAGACATCTTTCCACTCTCTAAAACTAGTGAGGGTATACTGAGACTAACGTTTTTCTGGATCGTGCTAGACATTCTGCAAACGTGTTGCAAAACTCACAGATTTGTGAAACCAGGATATTTTAAGAAGCTTTAAGTTATATTGAGGTCATGCACATTACATCCTGCTGTTAATCGCTAGGATTTGCCCGCTGTCATTTAGGAAGGGCTGTATTCTCCCCCTCTTCTGCCCACACTGTCATGGTTAGTAGCAACCGGGGACATGATTGACACATACATGAATTCACAAATGCACAGGGCAATCTGAAAATAAGCAAGAAACAACATCTTATCATACACTTTCATGAAATTACAGAGCGCTTCAGGTATGATCAATAACTGAATCATGGCTTTTAAAAATACAATAAAACAAATAAATGATTCAAGTAGCGTAGATCAGTCATAGCAACTAAACACAGAATATGTTGCACGATTTATTGCCTGGAATATTTCTCGCATCTCGTCAGGTGCATATTGCAGATTTATACAATATGTGAAATGAATACATGAATAAAGCTTTGGCTGAAATACTTAAAACACACCATATATTCATTTCACAATGAATCATTCATGCTTTTGTTGTTGGTTGCATATCGAGACGAGACGTCGCAGATACCCCCTATAATTTATGACTTTGTGATTTCTTGATAACATTGCAACATGCACCTGACGAGATGCATCGAATATGCCAGGCAATAAATCATGCAACATATTGTTTGTGATTTCTGTGTTTATATTCGCTAAGTGAATACGTTGTTTTAAAGTCATACCACCCGTCGAAAGAAACTTCGTAGAACTGAAAACAAGACTTGACATGACAAATTCAGCCTTTTGCGAGATGGAACCCATACGCAACAATAAAACACTGTCAACTGCAATGAGAAAGTGTTAAAGCGCTATAAAGAAACAGTACTGTTATGTGCACGTGAAACATGGACAATAAAGCAGGCAAAATGAGGAAGATATAACGCGCGGTAACGGAAATTTGGCTTCTGGTAACGATACAGAGTGTACTGCGGACGGACACAAAATACGAATCTTGCAAGAAGGACTGCTTCCACATCGCCCACAGCTATGTTCAGAACGCGGCTTGTGGGGTTATGAATTTTATTCGTAAACCTTTCGTCATAGAGCCAGATTAGGAGATTATATACAACTATAAGAACGAGACACGCAGCACTCTTTGGTCATGTGATGAGAATAGAGGCACTGGAGAGTATCGTGACAATTGGGAAGATCATGGGGGAAAGAGGCTGAGACAGACCAAGAGAAATGATACTGGATGAATTGAGTCTTTAGCATAGAGGAATATCACCAAAGCAGTTGATCCTGAGTACTACGGACTGAGATCTGTGGAAAGGCATGAACGTCTACGCCAGCTGGCAAGGCACATGATGCAGTCTATAACATGTGTAGTTCTAGAATTCGCTGATTCGAATCCACTCCGGCGTTATGGAATGTGTGCACTGTTCAAAGATAATCTTTCTATGACATAAGGAAAGGGACTGGGACACTCATGGAGATATATGTGTGCCAGAGATTCTTAACCAAGCCTAAAAGATTGCCCTCTGTGAGGACAACAGTGAGACTGTATAGAGCAGTAGTTCCCAAGCTTTTCTAGCAGAGGGCCATATCTACTATTTTCGGTAGTTAAGCGGGCCACAATGTTATAAAATTATACAAGTCGTGCAATATCATTCTTAAATTTCTTAACTTTCGCCAACAAATTCTAAAACTTTAAAGGCAGTCAGTGTCAGTACTACACTGCGGTCATGTTTTGTTTCAAATCAAAAGTTCATTTAACAATAAATTTTAAATCAGTTTCGAAAATTGCTATTAATGTGATTAATTTACAATTATAACTGTTCTTCATAACCAGTTACTTAAGTTCAGATATGAGTTTATCAATTTATGGGCACAAATCTGTCGTTCCCAAAGTCATAAGAGCAGCTAGATTACTGTCGGTGAGTCTGGAACGGTGCTTCTTTTTTATAACGGTCATTGCGGAAAATGACTGCTCGCATCTGTAAGTCGAACCAAAACGATAAATGTATCCCTGGGCGAATGAGCGCAAGTGTTCAAATTGTTCGCCAGGCAATAGTGGCCAGAATGGAATCATATGATCAACTAAAGGTGAAGCAGGCAGCTCCAGAAATTTACATCTCAGTGAAGAATTACATTTCAAATCATTTACTTCGTGCTGAAGATTTTGCTGAACTGAACAGGCGCATTCAATAATATCTGAGCATAACATCCACGAGAAGAGTAAATTATCGCACTCTGACAGGGCGTTCCGAGAGCATTTTTGAAATTATTAAAGTATATTATATTAAATAGCGAGGCAACGCGTGCCACTTTCTGACAACTGGCGGGCCACAAGTGGCCCGCGGGCCGTGGTTTGGGAACCTCTGGTATAGATGATTAAATATTCAATGTGCAGGACTTCGTGACGGTATAAATGGTCAACTATTATCTACGTCAAGCTTCGTGAAGGTATGAATGATCAAAGGGATTGTGTGGAGGACTTTGTGACCCTATTAAACAAATGACCCATATGTCTTTTGCAGGACGTTGTGTTCAATCCCCCTTCTACGGGTTAATTTCTGAAACAGTTTACGTTCAGTATTTTCCCTTGCTCCTAGGACTACAAAATGTGACGGAGCAACACATCACAGACTCAGAACAGAAAACTGCCTTGGGACAATTTAAATAAAACATTAACTCAACAATGGTTTAGAAAGAACAAAGACGGGAGGCAGAGTTACAGAAAAGAAGCAAGGTTGACCAGCACTAAAATGGACACAAGACATGAAGGTGTCTCGGGTACGAACACGCATGAATCAGAGGAACTGGCAAGTAAATGAGAAACTTTTCCTAGGGCTCTGATGAGACCGACGTTCTGCGAAGGACTTCTACAATATAACGACAGTAGAGCTCAGTACCGTACTTAGCAGAAAGAAAAAGATCTTGTATGTGTTAAAGACTGAATCTTCTGGTAAACAAGCTAGTTACAAAATACAATTGCTGCTTACGTTATATCGGTGATGTAATGTAACTAAATATACTGGATACAGCATTATACAGTCTGACGTGTTTGTGTGTTTGTTATTCGACCTATGCTGGTTGAATATAAAATTATGAGACCTATAGTGCTGTTTGAATAGTTAGATATGAATTCTGTCCATATTCAATAGTTGTGGGTTCACTTGTATTACAGCGCTGGCTAATGTAGACACCTGTTTAGGGGTGTCTAATTGGTCATGCGAGACATTACACACGTTCCTGCAGCGAGGCCCTGTCGTCATTTTGAGGTGATAGGTTCTAATCCAGGTCGGTATCTATAGTTTTCAATTCTTATGTTGCCTAGTGCGTCCTCTAGTCTCTAATTCTAACCCCTACTTCCATGAGCGCCAAACAGTGCATATGCATTAGTTATAAACTAATATGCATTAGTTATAAACTAACTAAATAGATAATGTCCTATTCCAACTTTCTGATTCGCCGGCAATTGAGAGGACATCGATTTTAGGACATGTTGTGGCCACGCAACATACTCCGACGATTCTAAACATGCAGACAAGATGATAAAATGATACATGTAGGTTAACCAAGCATATATTTATCTACACATAAACACTAAAGACCGCGAGATCTGTGGAGAGAAATGCACGCCTACGGCAGCAGATAAGGCACTTGATGATGCTGATGACACTCTGACGTGCTGTTACTAAAATTATACCCAGGCCGCTGCGGCTGGGAAGTTACGGTGTTACCTTTGATGTGAATAGCTGGGTGAGACGCGCTCTCTTCGGAAGAGGAACGAGGAAGAAAAAGAAATACACACCTCAATCACCACAGTAACTTTACCTCATTTAGCAAGGCAGTGTAAATGGATTAATGCTTACAGAAATAAACACACGTTTGGCGCTTACAGATGGATAAGTAAGAAGTAAAGACTAAAGAACGCACTAGACAACATAAAATGTAAAAGCTATAGTTACCGACCGGGATTCGAACCTGTAACCTCCAAATGGCGACATCGCCTCGGTGCAGGAACAAGTGTACTTCGACGCATGACCAACAAGACACTCCCGTACCCATTCCATCTGATTTCCTAAATGGATTAATAAACGTTAGCGAAAGGTTGTAGAGGGGGAACAAGCTAATGGTGTGTCCCACATTTAATAGTTGTTTATCGTGTTTCTCATGTAAATTTTGAGAACGTAAAACGCTTGTGACAAAACAGTTTTAACACCTTTAGCAAAAAAGACAGTTTGTCGTGGCCTCCAGCCTCACGCTCCGAAGGTTGTTGATTCGATTCCGGCCTACGTCGTTCTGTTCACGAGTGCAATTTTCTCAGAGATTCCAGGGGTTGTCGCTGGAGCTACGGAGCAAGTTCGTGTTCTTTCTGCCAGACGGGAGATTATTTGAAAACATCAGGTTGAAATGTGTTTCTATAGTTTTATTTGTATTCTAATGTTGTATCTACTATAAACGTATTTACCCTTGCCTTCTATGATCGCGAATCAACGGCTATGAAGTTATTTACAGATTTACTATGACACATATTTACTGTGACAATGTTGTACTTTCTTGTGTCACCAATTTATTGGGTATTATGTCACCTGAACGTATGATCTGTATGCTAATCTACGTAACTAAGGTGAAGTCCAAAAGAATCATTATCCCCACATTCAGGATTCTTGATATCTGAAGATCTATCTCCTTGGCTTTGATCTCATCGCTCATCAAAAGAATTTAAATTTCTACAAGACATACTTTCAGCTCTTTCCTCTCATTGATTCATTTTTGCGTTATTTTACACTATTGAGTATATGCAATTAAATATAAATACATGAAAAACTCGGAATATGCGTCGGAGTAATCTATAGTGCTATATGTTCTCCCATTGGACAATTTCATATATTGATCCTTACTTTGTGAAACATTTTTACACGAATTTTTTTTTGTTTCAACAGGGCAAAATTATTTATCGAATCAGACATACAAGCTGGAGAAAAGTTTAAATATTGATGATTTTACTTTATCTCGGAGCAAACGTCTTGACACTGAAAGTGTATGAAAATACGGGGTGGGTTTTAGTTCAGAGTGCCTGCCTACATGGTATTCTTGTTTTTACCTCTTCTTCGTTCTCCTATTCAGGGAGGAAGGGCGGGGGAGGGGGTGGGAATCATTGCAGCTGGTTGTAAAGGGTATAGTAAAGTTCCCTGGTAACACTCCCTGTAACGTGTGGGTATTTAGTCTATACTATACAACATAAAGGTCTCTTTTAACACCTCTTGTGGTGTATGGGTATATCGCATAAAGTACAAAACATAAAGATCTCATTTTACAGGTCTTTTGGTGAATTACTGGCTCTGTGGCGAAAGGGTTACGGACGCAGTTCGTAATTCCGCATACCGCGTTCGAAACACAGCTGCGGGCGAATTGGCAGCAGACTGCCTTATGTTGGATTTTATAAAATGGTATGCGTGCTGGTCGTTCAAAAAGCAAGGCAATCTACTGAATATAAACTTGCCAAGAAATCATAAACAGCCAAAAGAATGTTGGGATTGTTTGCGACGTTCTGTAAAGATATACATCTAACTTTATCTTTAGGGAATTGGGTATTTAGTATAAAGTACAAAACGTTACAGTCTAATGTCACACGGCTTTTGCCGAATTGGATATATACAGAAGAGCGGCTGGCTGGTAAGAATTCCGGATTCTCCTTCGGGTAACCCAGGTTCGAATCCTTGTTCATATGTGGATGTGTTTCTGTCGGAGGCAAAAATAAAATACTAACCTGCACAGTTCGCTTCGACTGCACTAACCAGGCATCCTTAACTCCTCAAGCTCAACCCCCCCCCCCCCCCCCCCCCCCCTTTTTTTTTTTCTACAACGCAAGATACTACAGGCAGAGGATGACAATACAAAGTACAAAACATAAAAGTGCCGTATTTGATATATAGTTAGTTAGTTAGTCGCGGTTCCAACTTCACAGCAACGGGTCGTCCCCATTATGCTCCGTTCCTGTGCCAGTGAATATCACACATAATGCTCCTCACTGCCCTATGTGAACAATGGAATAGACAGGATTATCGGCAAGCCAACAACCCGCACAGGTACACTGTGCATAATGCCGCCGCCAGAATGCCAACACAAAAGACCTCCACGAGAAATACATTTCATTGTCGATGGGAACGTCATTAACCAGAAAGACTTCATTGACCCGGGTTTTTTCCCATATGGCTCGGTCTCTTTTTGCAGGGCAACCCGCCGAAAGCGCCGCAAAAAGCACGAAGTCCGTAGCTCCAGCGACGACTCCCAGGAGTCTCCTGACAAATGCACGCGTGAACCGAAAAGGCAAAACAGTCAATCCAGCAATAGCCGGCCACCATCGTTCCAAACATGCAGTTAACGCTACAAACTGCGAACAGATTTAAAAGCATTCTACGCGAAATTCATAGTTCACAGTGTCGCGCCACGCACTCACTCAGTAGCAGGGCGACGGAGCCATAGCCTCCTTAGTCGCCTCTTACGACGTGCATGGAAGGCAACAGTGTTACTATTCTTTGCCCCCCGTAAGGGCCCCGGCAACACACGGGCGTGATATATAGTATAAAGTACAAAATAAAAAAGTGCCATATTTGATATATAGTATAAAGTACAAAACATAAAAGTGCCGTATTTGATATATAGTATAAAGTGCAAAATATAAAAGTGCCGTATTTGATATATAGTATATAACGTACAAAACATAAACGTGCCGTATGTTATATATAGTGTAAAGTACAAAACATAAAAGTGTCGTATTTGATGAATAGTATAAAGTACTAAACATAAAAATTTCGTATTTGTTATATAGTATAAAGTGCAAAACATAAAAGTACCTTGTGTGATATATAGTATAATGTACGAAACATAAAAGTGCCGTATGTGATATAGCATTAAGTACAAAACATAAATGACACCTTTACAATTCTTGCAGCGTATGGGGAAAATGGTACTAGCTCCAAATGTTTTTAGACCAATCGGAACTCGCGAGGTGATTTGGTCAATATTAAACACCCCGCCTTTACTTCCCACTGCTTATTCTGAAACCAATTTTGTTTTGGTCGACATGGTAGCCTAGTTAAGTATTTAAAATCTGCCTCGATGCGAATTGGTACACGCAGCCACCGCACAGACAGCCAAGCGTGGGTATATGGTGTTAATCCCATATTTTCATAGACCAATCGGCACTCAGTGTGTGACGTAGATATCATGTAAGCCACCTTTTCTTCCCGTTACATTTCTTCGTACATATTTTAAGAAGGTCGAACCAGGAACCAAGTCAATACAAGTAAATCAGCCTCCTTTATGGAGATTTAAACATACGACCACCGGTCTGACAGGCTCACGTGGTAGCTACTGAACCAAGGCGACCTTCACACTTCGTTATGAAACTCACTCACTCAGCGATCACCATATCCGACAGCACTTACTCTGCGATCATCGTGTCCGACATCACTCACTCAGCGATGATCATGTCCAACAACATTTATTCAGCGATCATCGTGTCCCACATCACTACTTACTCAGAGATCATCGCGTCCAACATCAATCACTCAACGATCATAGAGTCCGATATCACTCACACATCGATCATCGTGTCCAACATAACTCACTCAGCGATCATTGTGTCCGACATAACTCACTCAGCGATCATCGCGTTTGACATCACTCACTAACCGATCATCGTGTCCGACATATCTCACTGAACGAACCATTGTGTCCGACATCACTCACGCAGCGATCACCGTGTCCGACATTACTCGTACACGAGCAAAGACTGCTAATACTTCTGTTCCAAGGACTTGTGCTTTCACGCATCGAGTATGCCCTGGCCATCCTCACTGTCAGCCCTACACAGATTGGAAGACTTGAAAAGGTACAAAACGAAGCCATGCGCATCATTTTGGGCTGCACGAGAGACACCAGCTGTGTAGCAATGAGATACCTCCTTGACTTCCCGACAATGGAACACTGGATCAAGATCTGGAGAGCTCGTGCATACTTAAAAATAAGTGCAGATGAGCAGCACACTCTGCATGACGCTATATTCAGAGAAAAGGGTGACAGGCTAAAGAGGGGCAAATCATGGATGGGTCGGGCGGAAGATGTCGTCAGACAGGTCTGCAGTCTTACCAGTATCAACCCCGGCAAGGAATGGGTGCCGGTGCCTCCAGCTTTTAAGTGCACTTTCTCCTGCATTATCACACTCGACAGACGGTGCAGAGAGCAGAACCCTGCCGCTGTCAATGCTGAGGTTAACGCGCTCATCTATGAACACTCAGATAGCCCCGAAGTGCTCATTTATACAGATGGATCTGTTGTAAAGCAGCAGAGAAGTGCGTGGGCATTTACAGCCCGTTCAGCGGGCCGAACCGTTCAAGAATCCAGTGGTGTCCCACTCTATGACCACGAGCAGCATGACGATGGAGGTGATGGCAGTTACACAGGCTTTCATATGGCTGGAATCACAGCATTATACCAACGTGTGTGTACTAAGTGATTCAATGAGCATGATTCAGAAGGTCGAAGCTGGATCTGTACGTAGACAGTGGACTGAGTCGCTGCGGAAGTCTGTTTTCCGTAAAGTCACCTTCATCTTCGTCCCGGGACATGCGGGAGTCGAGGGAAATGAACGAGCTGATAAACTGGCTGGCTCTGCACCCCCTGTAGATGGCCAGCCCATGGATCGTGCCGATGTTATTAACGTCCTCAAAGATATGGCGAGAACAGAGGACTTTGACGTCAGTGATTCCACATCGCTGTCCAGGATGAAAGACTTGGGTGTAAGAATTGGCACTGCCAGACGTGAGAAGTACATCGGGAAAACAAGGCGCCTCGTCAACCAACACAGAACTGGCACTATTAGCCACCGGACGCGGATGCATATGATGGGGGGGGGGGGGAATCTGAGCACCTATGGACATGCCCGGAGTGCAATGAAGATACCCCAACTGATAACTGATAGCTGATAACTGACCATCGTGTCCGACATCAATCTCTCATCGATCACCTTGTCCGACATCACTGACTCAGTGATCATCATGACCGACATCACTCACACAACGATCATCGTGTCCGAGCAAGGACAGTAACGCATATGTAAAAGGATACACTTCTCTAGACTGATTCCATTCAAAGTAACCTGTTTTCTCTAGCCATGGTTTGGTTTGTTTAACTATAAAAATTTTGTCAGCGCATCGATATTATTCCCTGTTATTTGGGATTCAAGACTATTCTCGGTGTGCACCTTGTTCTTCCGCCCTATCTGAGAAGATTAGATCGTTAACCTATCTTTTTACACACACACACACACGCGCGCGCGCGCGCACGCACGCACGCACGCACGCACAGAGAGAGAGAGAGAGAGAGAGAGGGGGAGAGAGAGAGAGAGAACAGAAAACAACAGTTCTTGCAAAAATGTTTCAACATAATGCTGGAATTCGAACCAGGTTGATTCTATAATGGAGACAAAGAATGAAACTACTCTGTCATATCTCCCATCCAGAGATTTCGATGAATTTGTACTCTGAAGTAACTGTCCTGAAGTCTATTAGATCTAGCCAGTGTTCGTAATGTGCGAGGGGACTTCAAATGAAAACCTTATATGTGTGATATAAATTACTGATGTTATATGTCTTGTAACCCGTCAATAGTGTTGTTAAGGAGGTCAAGATTGTTAATTACATGACATCACGGTGCAGAGAAACATGGTGACGTCATAGGACAGTTTAAAGTTCGTCGCCCCATATTTGACATGCACCAACAATTTTTTTTTTCATCAGTGAAGGGGTGACACTTATAGAAATTCATCGGCGAATGAAGGTCCAGTATAGTGATGCATGCCTGTGAGTCCAGCAAGTGAGTGAGTGGAGTAGGAAGTTTCACAATGGTGTGACTTCTATGACAGACTAGTCTTTCCGATGAAGATGTACAGTAGGTGGTGTATGAGTGGTCACACAAGCGACCAAGATACACTTCTATCTACAGAAATCCAAGCACTTTATGGAGCTGGAGGACTTTCACTGAATTCAATGGTGACTACATCGAAAAATGATACATTTGTTCCTTACATTTTCAGAATATATTCTCTCGCTCTCTCTCTCTCTCTCTCTCTCTCTCTCTCTCTCTCTCTCTCTCTCTCTCTCTCTCTCTCTCTCTCTCTCTCTCTCTCTCTCTCTCTCTCTCTCACACATACACACACACACACACACGCACTCACGCACACACACACACACACACACACACACAACAAAAAGGCCAAAAAAAAAACAATTAAACAATTTATGTTTTCATTTAAAACCCCCTTGTATAAAAGCTGCTGCTGCTGCTGCTGCTGCTTCTTCTTCTTCTTCTTCTTCTTCTTCTTCTTCTTCTTCTTCTTCTTCTTCTTCTTCTACTTCTTCTTCTCCTTCTTCTTCTTCTTCTTCTTCTTCTTCTTCTTCTTCTTCTTCTGCGTTCATCCGGAAAGCTTTTACGGATATGATTGCGCTGTGCCCGTTTACAGCAGAGCTGCATTCTTGCGCCGTTAGGCCGACACATCCGACTTCTGCTGGCATTTGTTGACCGGGTTAATCTTCCCGGGGGGATTTTTGTTCGAGTAAGTTGCTTTAAAGCGGTAATTCTCAAATTTGTTTCAACTGCTGCATGCGCCTCGTGAATGCAATCTCAAAACGGCACACATACACACACGCTCGCACGCACGCACTTACTATTTAGATCTAGGGGTTTCTGACGTAGTTGATTGTCTGTAAACACGCAATTGTGGTTCGCTCACAAACTAATCTCTTAGCAGACAACAAACACCTGGGACAACACTGAAATGTACACAAATTTATTCTTCTTCTTCTTTCGTTCGCCTAAACTATGTCTATAACTGCAATGTTGTCTCTTGTATGAATCTAACAGTCTTTTTCAGTTCACTCAGCGGTCCATAGAGTTTATCTTCCACTGTTGTCTCTCTAGGCCAGAAGGTTCGCCTGGATATGTTGTAGTTCGGGCAATCCTGGAGTATGTGCTCTGCTGTCTGCGACGCCAAACCACATGTGCATATGGCTGAGTCACCAATCTTGAATTTTGTATACATGTGGTTGCGTAATCTATTGTGTCCTGTTCTGAGGCGCAGAAGAATGACCTGTTCTGGTCTGTCCATAACGTGGTAGTCGTCTTGAGTAAGGTTTGGTGGCCTTCTGACTGATTTGATCATTCTTTTCTTTTGGTGGTATGTAATAGGCACATCTGGTTGTTCTTCTTGTGCTCCTTCCTTAGCCAATCGATCAGCTCTGTCGTTTCCGGGGATTCCACAGTGGGATGGTATCCACTGTATGGTGATCTTACGTTGACTGCTAAGTTCAGAAAGTAGTGTCATCAGAACTGGCAATTTCCCAGACAGGAGCGCCTCTATTACGGATTTTGCATCTGTCAATATCACCACAGGTTGTGTACCATGGCTGGTATTTTGTAATTTCTCTGTGGCTATCTTGATTGCCTCAAATTCAGCATCATAATTATGGCAGTACTTTCCTGTTGGAATTCTGGCCGTGTCTCTAGTATTATTTGGGTATTCTATATACACTCCCGCTCCTCCATTTCGAACAGCATTTTGTGCTGACCCATCTGTGTAGACTCGGATCCAGAGATCCTGTGGGTATTCGTCATCAAGGAAGCTGAGAGTGGCTGTTCTGCGCTGTACACTGTTCCGGTCAAATATGGCTGACAGGCCGGTGATACGTTAAGGTCTGTGTGTGATTTTATTTCTAGAGATGGTTTTCTTGTGCGAATCTCCTCATTTTGGAAATTATCATTTGATTTGGTCAACAAGATACTGGCCTGGCTGTTTGGTTCGGAAATAAAATGCTGATAAAATGTGAAATACTTCAATTTTCAATAGTAAACATTCTGTTGTTATTTAAAGGTCAAGGAGAGTCTGCCAGAGTCGCATGAAGAAATTCAAAAGTACTAAACAGCATATGTCCACAATATTTATGTTTTCGGGATACAAGAGCTTTGATTCAAAGTACAGAAGAACAGAATCGTAAAGGCAACTATTTCAGTCATGTGCCTCTTTGTTGAATATTTTGGATTGTTCATACCAACGGTTCTTGTAAATACGTCGTTAAGTATAATAAACTTTTCTTCTGGGGTACTCTCAAACGCAGTGGCTAAAGCTTTTGTACACTGGCGGTGAAGTCATTTTTTGGTTGTATCTATAAATAACAGACCGGAAGAACAGCACTATGTGCTCGTGTGTCGAGTAAGACCATAGTCTACTCTTGCAAAGGATAGGTGCTGAAGACGGAGGCAGCCAGCCAGGAGGCGCACCACAGAAATCAGGCTGCCACGCAATAACGCCGTGAATTATGTCAACAACTGCTACATGTTATGGTGCTCGCCCTGCTCTGGACCCACAGACAGGTGCAGTGCCGGGCTTTATGTCTCGTAAGGGTCTAACCACAAATAAGGGAGGTCCTTCTCAGATGTCCAGCGGAGCTAGAGGGCCTGAAAATAGACCGTTTGCCCGTACCAAACAAAGACTTAAAATAATGCACTGGAATGCAGAGGGTATCACCAAAAAAAGAATAGAACTAGAAAACATCTTGGCCAATGAAAATGTAAGTGTATGTTGCTTGCAAGAAACTCACCTGAACGAAAATATAGCCTTCAAAATCAGAGGCTACCAATGTTACCGATCTGACCGAAAGGACAGGAGAAAGGGTGGGATACTGACTCTTGTCAAAAACAACATTCCTGCTTCCCAATTTAAAGTTCACATGGAAGGGGCTGAGTATCAGGCACTTAAACTTAAGACAGACAATACAGACTTTCACCTGATCAATTACTACTGTCCAAATGGACCGCCCACAGGCATTGGACACACTACCATTAAAAGGAAAAATGATTGTGTGTGGCGACTTCAACAGCCATTCGCAGAGCTGGGGCTATGATCACATGGACCAGAGAGGAGAGAGATTGGAAGATTGGCAGGATGAGAATAGATTCATCCTGATTAACAAGCCGTCTGACCCACATACCTTCTATTCGAGATCATGGCGCTCTACAACTACACCTGACCTGGCGTTTCATTCACCAGACCTGGAGTGGAACATTACACGAATTGTTGGGAAACAACTTGGTGGCAGTGACCATCGGCCAGTCTTTCTAACTGTAGAAAATGAGCTTGTAAGTGAAAGCAGCACACATCTCGAGGTGGAACTACAAGAAAGCAGACTGGGCAATGTACAAGCATCGCACTAGCATACTGGTTAGAAACCTGAACACTAAGAAGGACATAAATAAAGTTGTTGAAGAGTTTGGGAAATGCATACTACAGGCAGCACGCGAAACAATACCAAGAGGAGCCCGTAAACAATATAAACCCTACTGGAGTAGTGAACTGGAACATAATGATGTGGATATATGTAGAAAACAAGCAGAGGCCAATCCCAGCCAAGAGCACCACAATAAATATCAGCACGCAAAAGCCAAATTTCAAAGGGCCCAACTGCAGGCTAGACGGAAAAGCTGGCAGGAGAAAACAGAGTCACTGAACTTTGAAAAAGACACAAGAAAGTTATGGAGGCTAATAAAACAGCTTAACGATGAGGGCACAGGGAGAAACTCAAAAATTGCTCTACATAAGACGGAAACACATTAACAGGAAAGCAAGCAGCTGACCATTTTGCGGACTCATTCGCACAAGACAACAATATTGAAATTAGTCCAGAGAAACAACTGGAGATTCGAGAGAAATGGCAAAATACAGGACAGAAGGAAGTTGTACATGAGGTTATGAAGACACCTATCACATTCAGTGAACTGGAGCTAGCCATTTCAAAACTGAAAATGAGAAAATCACCAGGAGCTGATGGTATCTCCAATGAAATGATCAGGAACCTAGGAACAGAGGCCAAAGCAAAGCTGCTAGAGATCTTTAATAATACATGGACCTTAGGCAGTGTTCCACAAGTCTGGAGAGAAGCAATCATGATACCCCTCCTAAAATCTGGGAAAGACAGTTCCATTGCCTCCAGCTACAGACCCATTAGCCTCACCAGTTGTCTCTGCAAAACAATGGAACGCGTCATCAATCACAGAATACAATGGTACATTGAAAGTGAAAACATCCTTGTGCCACAACAGGCTGCCTTTAGGCAGTGCTACTCTACGGAAGATCAGACAACCTACCTCTCTCAAGAAGTTGAGGATGCATTCCAAGAGAAGAAGCTGGTACTTGCGGCTTGGATAGATCTGAAGAAAGCCTTTGACAAAGTCTGGAAAGAAGGTCTGATGAGGAAACTGAGAAACTGTAAAGTCAATGGAAGAATGTACAAATGGGTAAAAGCATACTTGCACAACAGAAGAGCCCGAGTACAGATAGACGGTCTCAAGAGTAAGAAAGTACTATTGCGTCACGGTGTTCCCCAGGGCGGAGTCCTGTCCCCAACACTTTTTCTAATCTTCATCAATGATCTTGTTGCTAATCTACCCAATGGAATTAAAGCGGCAATGTACGCTGATGACCTGGTTTTTTGGAGCGCAAATGAACATGCATCAGTGGCCACCATATTGCTACAAAGAGCTGTAGATACATTTGTTGCATGGGTGGATAGATGGTGTATCAGCATAAACACTGACAAGTGCAGCACCACTCTATTTACCCTTTTCTCCGAAACAAAAGGCAGGGAGCATTCAGATAAATGGAACACCCCTAAGAGAAGATAAGGAACCAACATACCTTGGTGTAACATTCGACGACAAGCTGACATGGAGAAAACACATTAAAAAAGCAGTAGCAAAAGCCAGAAGGAAAATTGCCATCCTGAGAAAGCTAAATGGAACCACGTGGGGAGCCAGTGGGAAAATACTTAGCAAAGTTTATCAACAGAGCATACGACCACACTTGGAATACGGGTCAACTGCGTGGTGTTCAGCATCAAAAACTACATTGCAGGAGCTGGACAAGGTGCAAAATCAAGCTCTTAGAGTCATCACAGGAGGGATGAAATCAACCCCTATAGTAGCAATGGAGAAAATGGGGAGGACACAAGCTTTAAGACAACGCAGAGATACAAAAACACTAATACAAGCAGAAAAGTTTCTCAGCTTGCCAGGCCACCCTATGAAGAACCGATTTGAAAACTTAGCTATGGGGCGGTTGAAAAGAAGTAGTTTCATCCACCAGGCCAAACAACTCTGCAGAGAAACCGTCGATCTTCCCACAGTTGATATTCCCCTGACAACTATTCCAGAGCGAACCCCGTGGAAAGATGAACATAGAATATCACTACAAATCCAGTCAAAAGTGAGAGGAATATTTGACAAGGAAGAACACAAATTTATGAATTATCCTGTTTACTGTGTGTGATATATAACATCGTTCAAAAATTGATATACTCAAAATTTACATTTGTTGAATATAATCATTTAATCGATCATGTAATTTAACTTCATTTAAACGTATAAGTTATCTATTAAATATGTTTAATACTTTACTTTCTAATGTAAAAAATCGATGTAATTAATTTAAATTATTTATAATAATTGCAGAATGATATGACATATGGCTGTGTAATCACATTTCAGTATTTAAACCATATTCGGTACATACATTAATATATACCATGATTAATCATTTAGCATATAACTGCGTTATGCACATTACAATAAGTACTCGTAACATGGTGGGAATCGTGATGCGACAGATATAAATTTGTGGAACAGCTATAATAATGTCGCTCACTGCATCACTGCCAGACTAACACCCCTTAATTAGATGTAATCTTCTTCTTTCGTTCGCTTGAAATATGTCTATAACTGCAATGTTGTCTCTTATATGAATTTAACTGTCCTTTTTAGTTCACTCAGCGGTCCATAGAGTTTATCTTCCACTGTCGTCTCTTTAGACCAGATGGTTTACCTAGATATGTTGTATTGTGGGCAGTCTTGGATTGTGTGCTCTGCTGTCTGCGATGCCCATCCACATGTGCAAATGGCTGATTCACCCGTCTTGAATTGTATATACATGTGGTTGCGTAATCTATCATATCTTGTTCTGAGGCGCAGAATAATGGCTTGTTCTGGTCTGTCCATAACGTGGTAGTAATCTTGAGCAGGTTTTGATGTGGTGGCTTTCTGACAGATTTGATCATTCTTTTCTGTTTGTGGTATGTAACGGGTACACCCAGCTATTCTTCTTTTGCTCCTTTCTTAGCTAATTGATCAGCTCTGTCGTTTCCAGATATTCCACAGTGGGATCGTATCCACTGAATGGTGACCCTACACTGATTACTGTCAGAAAGTAGAGTCCTTAGTACTGGCAATTTCCAAGACAGGAGTTTTTCGAGTACTAATTTTGCATCTGTCAATAGCACCACAGGTTGTGTACCATGCCTGATATTTAGTAATTTAGTGTTACAATCTCTATTGCCTCGATTTCAGCATCATAGTTATAGCAGTACTTTCCTGTTGGAACTCTGGCCATTTCCCTAGTATTATTTGGGTATTCTATGTACACTTCTACTCCTCCATTTCGAACAACATTTTGTGCCAACCCATCTATGTAGACTCGGATCCAGAGGTCCTGGGGGTTTTCTTCATCAAGGAAGCTGACAATGGATGTTCTGCGCTGAACACTGTTCTGTTCTTCCTTATCAAATATTCCTATCAATTTTGCCTTGATGTGTAGCGATAGTCTATGTTCATCTTTCAATAGAGTTTGCCCTGGAATAATTTTCATGGGGATACCAACTGTGGGCAGATCGGTGATTTCTCTGCAGAATCGATTGACCTGATGGATAAAGTTGCTTCTTTTCAACCGCCCCGTAGCTAAGCTTTCAAATCTGTTCTCCATAGGGTGGCCTAGCAAGCTAAAGAACTTTTCTGCTTGTATTAGCGTTTTCGTATCTATGCGTTCTCTCAGTGCTTGTGTCCTTCTCCATCTCCACTACAGGGGTTGATCTCATCCTCATATGGTGACTCTAGGTGCTTGATTTTGCACCTTGTCCTGCTCTTGTAGTGTTATTTTTGATGCTGAATACCACACAGTTGACCCGTATCCCAGGTGTGGTCGTATGCTCTGTTGATAAACTTTGCTAAGTATTTTCCCATTGGCTCCCCATGTGGTTCCACTTAGTTTTCTCAGGATGGCTATTTTCCTTCTGGCTTTTGCTACTGCTTCGTTTATGTGCTTTCTCCATGTCAGTCTGCTATCACTTGTCAGTGTTCATGCTGACACACCATCCATTTGCCCAAGCAACGTATGCATCTACAGCTCATTGTAGCGATCTGGTGGCCACTGATGCATGTTCATTTCTGCTCCATAGAACCAGGCCATCACTGTACACTGCCGCTGCTTTAATTCCGTGTGGTAGATTAGCAACACGATCATTGATGAAGATTAGAAAAAAGTGTGGGGGACAAGACTCCGCCGTTAGGAATACCGTGACGCAGTAGTACTTTCTTGCTCTTGAGTCCATCTATCTGTACCCTGGCTCTTCTGTTGTGCAAGTATGCTTTCACCCATTTGTACAATCTTCAGTTGACTTTACAGTTTCTCAGTTTCTTCATCAGGCCTTCTTTCCAGATTTTGTCAAAGGCTTTCTTCAGATTTATCCATTCCGCAAGCACTAGCTCATTCTCTTGGAATACATCCTCAATTTCTTGAGAGAGGTAGGTTGTCTGATCTTTCGTAGAATCTAATGCCAGCCTTCTTTGGCACAAGGATGTTTTTACTTTCAATGTACCACTGCAGTCTGTGATTGATGATGATGACCTCGAGAGGGTGCTGCTTGCACTTAGAAGCTGTAATTCTCTCTAAGACTCCAAGTCTCCGAAATGACCATCGTCTGCACTTCTCCGTCCCAGTAGTTCCCACTGTTCTGATTGTATGTTATTTCAGTATCCTTGAAATATGATTGTTCAATCATCTGTTATTGGTTACTTGTAATACTGTTGTTTGTCCATCAAGAATGATGATGACCATTCATTTCATCCAGTGGGGTTGAAGGTATGGAGCCGTGGGATCTAAGATGGCTGATAAGGCCTATTTTGGCTCGAAATGTTCTTTGACAATGTGGGCAAGGAATGCTTGACGTTTCTGGAGGAGGATTTCCTGCAGTGATTTTTCTGTCCTGCCTTTTGTTCACAGCTCTTGCAATCCTGGTTGCCTCACATATGACTGCACCCTTGCGTAATGATGCACGCCACGAATTTCGGTCTCTGGCTGCAGCCTCCCAGGTGTCATGATGAATTCCAAAAGCCTTCAGTGAAATTTTCAGAGTGTCTTTAAAGCGTTTCCTCTGGCCACCTTGGGAGCGTTTACCACAACGCAGTTCGCTGTAAAAAAATTCGTTTAGGGAGCCTGTGATCTGGCATGCGAGTCAAGTGACCAGCCCAGCGAATCTGATTCTTCATCAGTAGAGTGTGGATACTGGGCATGGATGCTCTTTCTAGGACTTCAGTGTCTGGAATCTTGTCTTGCCATTTAATCTTCAGTAGCTTCCTTAGGCAGACTGTGTGGAAGTGGTTTAATTTCCTAGCGTGTCGCTGATAAACAGTCCAGGTTTCACAAGCATATAGCAGTGTGGATAATACAACTGCTTTGTAGACTTTTAGCTTTGTTTGCAGGCTTATTCCAGTTCTGTCCCATACATTCTTGTACAGTCTGCCAAAGGCCGCACTGGCCTTGGAGATTCTTGCATTCACTTCGTCATCAATTGTGGCAGCTTGTGACACAGTGCTGCCAAGATAGGTGAATTTGTCCACAACACTTAGTCTATGATCATTCACTTTGATATTCGGCACAGTGTGATTATTCCCTGGAGCTGGTTGGTACATAACTACAGTCTTCTCCAAGTTGATATTGAGCCCAAAGTTGGCACAGGCATGTGAGAAAGCTGAAACATTATGTTGCATGTCCGCCTCTGAGTTGGCGTACAGAGCGCAATCATCAGCAAACAGGAGCTCTCTGACGGTATCGCTGTTAATTTTGGTTTTAGCTTTCAGCCTACTGAGATTGAATAACTTCCCATCCATAAATGGATATTAATAATAATAATTAGTAATACTAATTGTAATTGCATGCATATAATCATGATATATATACATACATCTTCACTCAGTCGTATATTAACTAATTTTATCAATGCATCGACATTAAACAATAATTAAAAATATCACTAACGCTACATAGCTATGGGATCTTGAAACTGTTTTCTACACCAATGACTGGTATAGATTATTTACCATCCATGCGGTTTTACACATACTTATATAGGGTCAGTTTATATAATTTTTCATACAATAAATAACAATGTAGGCATCACATCAAAATTATGAAATAATTTCGAATTAATAAATTACATTAATTAATTGATGAAGATGTACAAGACCATTATTTCCTTTCAAGGTCTCGGCTCGACTAACGCTTTAAATGAGTATTTCCAACGTTTGCATTCAATTGATGCGTGCAGCCTTATTAACTCATGCGGCACAATTAACACAGCTTAACACGAGAACTCTGGCTCCTGTTACAGTGCAACCACGGACATGTAAAAGTAAGACAATCATTGACCAGGTCGAATAATGACAACTGGGAAGACACCCTGTGCACTAAATCTGAGTTATGAAAAGGTAACAGAACTTTACACTTGAGATTTTGCATGACAAAAGTGTGTGACGGCTGTTGTACGCTTCCTTTGACTCGAACAAAAGACAACTAGAGTACATTTCTGTCGCGGCTGCTGATTAGGTTACCTTTAGAAAACACTTTGAAGTCCTTGGTAACAGATGATGAACCATAATTTCCAGCATGCAATGGGAAATATGGACTCCTAGCAATTGTGTGTAAATTATGTAAATATGTATGTAGGTATGCATTTATATGTTTATATATGTGTGCGTGACTGTGTGCGTATGTGTGTCTGTCTGCATGTATGCCTGTCTCATAATATGGTAATGTGCACTGTTTATGTTCACAGCATTCATTTGACAATGTTTTTTTGTTTCTATGAATGTAACATGCACAACAGATAATATATGACAAAGTGTGATTGGAAGGGCCGAATGTAAGACGGGCCTGCGTGCCCAATTTATGACGCTTTGAAAATAAAGCTCGTTTGTTCATTCAACCGCAGAGGTCATAAATCTGCAAGAAAAGTGATGCTGAATCTTCGCTGGTACGCCAAAGATGTCTAGTTGAAATTGTCACTTCCTCGTGGCAACAAGGTTAATGGACAATTTTATGTGTACATAATACAGAGAAATATCAACTGGGGAACCCTTTGAGACAAGTAACTGATTAAGTGCCATGGGATGATTAATCGCATTAAGCGACTTCCCATATCTGCCATTTGCTTATATATCTCCGAAGTGATGTCTTTGCGAAATGTTGTCTCAATTAAGATATCAATACAGTAGTTTTAAGTATGCAACCTTCTTTAATGTGATATCTCATCATTGGCACTTGCCGTCTTGACAGACGATAGTTTCTGCTTCACAAAGACATAATAACTTTTACCTGTGGCGGTAGCGAATGTGACTTTTAAAGCCAATTCGCGCTGTAAATGTTCGTTCACAGTGGGTGCATATGAACACGTGGTCATTTCCACCATCATGCACCATCATACGTCTCACACGCTCGGTGTGTGACTTATCTGCAATAATTTTCCCCTTTGTCTTTATTCCATTTCTGATGTTTGCCCTCCATGCAACACGTTAAGTGGCGACTTGCTCCCAGTGTGCATTATTAATGCCTGTATAAATCATGTCTTACTTACACACATCTTTGTATCGTAGTAGAGGCCGAACCTGAGATCTCTTACCCATCTGTAATTCACCAAAAAAGATGTCCTTTGGTATTCTACCATCAGCCATCCTCCTAAGATGTCCTATCCATCTAAGTCTACGAAGACTGAGCATGGAATAAACCGTCACACAACCTGATCTTTCCGTATTTGTGATTTTGTCTTGCCACTTAATACCAAGAATTCTTCGCAGTCAACAAATATATAATACATACATATGCTACCATATTAACACATTTGAGGTCATAACCGTGACACACGCCTACTTCCCATTTCCGCCATCCATTTTGTTCGGTCAACACTTACTGTTTGTTAGGCACTGAATCTCTTAAAAGACAGTTCATACATAAATACAGATGTATTGATTGGCACGCGTAGAAGTAGAAGAAAGAAGTAGAGCCTAGAGGACACACTGGACAATACAGAAATTGAAAGCTATTGGTAACCGAAAAGGGTCAAGCAATACATGTGTATTTACTTACGAACAGTATTATGTGTATATCCGTAAGGGACTAAATTGATGGGACCGTAACACGAGGGTTATAACACACACACACACACACACACACACACACACACATATATATATATATATATATATATATATATATATATATATATATATATATATATATATATATATATATATATATATATATATATATACACACACACGCAAACACACCATATTCTCCAGATTTGGCATCTTCAGACTTTTTAACATTTCTTACAACTTACAAAAACAAAAATCTCTTAACTGATGCAGTGCCAAACAAAAAGTAGGTTTGGACCAAACATGGTACACAATTAAATGAATACGTATAATAATAATATACTTGGTGCAATTTGACTTTCACTTATTTGAACTCTTGAAAGGTCATTTGTGGGTCAGATGACAAAAAGTTATGAAGGCGGTGCAAAACTATTTTAAGGAAACACCAACAACCACTTTCTTAATATCAGCCTAATAAGAGAGGTGTGCGACAGGGATGTGTAATATCTCCAGATTTGGTTTCCCTATACTAGAAAAAGATCAGATTTTACATGTATGGTCAGATTATGTGAAGGACCTTTATGATGATACCAGAGAATAGTAATACTATTCTCTGGTATCATCATAAAGGTCCTTCACATAATCTGATCATACATGTAAAATCTGATCTTATTAGTATGATATTCGAAATAATAACGAAGGACCATTAATTTTGTAGATGGAGGTTCAGAATGCTTTTAGCAATTTTACAACTGGCAAGACCCCCGGTTCAGACAACATCACAACAGGAAAGATAGAAGAATATGGAATAGAGCAAGTCGACAGACTGCTGAACACAATATATGATACTGGAGATAAACTTTTATCGTTTCTTTACTTTTTCAGTCGACCGTGAATGGAGATTTATCCGCAACGGACGAGCAATATCTCCGGCGGGCCCATATCGCTGGTCGGGAGATTCGCACAGTGGCAGGCAGGGAGATTTGCTCGCAGCAGACGAGCAAAATCTCCGCCGGGCCTACTCTCGTTGGTCGCGGGAGTCGCACGAGTCAGGCGGGGAGTATGACGGTAGTACACGCTTACAAAGTCCAGACACATGCGTTTGACAGGTGTACGCGCCCAGTAGTCCGGACGCATATACGACCCGTACCTGCCGGATTTGGCTGAACGCCTCTCAGTAAAATCTTTTTGGGACTGGCCATCGCTCGTCTCCTGCTCGTGGAGGCGAGGTCTCGGAGGTTTGACACTGAGCCGCCAGCGTCTGCAGCCTACCTTGTTCCAGACATATTGGTTATCCATTCCTCTGGATCAAACAAGGCTGGGCCGAGAGAGGGAACATGTCGTTTGGGCACCACATGTTCTCTGAAGCTCTGCCCAGGCATTGTCATGAAATTTTGGCCAAATTCCAACTCACATACTTTGGTCTGTCAGGACTGTAAGGTGCCACTCATTTATTGCAATCTAAAAGAGATCAGGAGCTTTGGAATGTGATCAATATCGAACGGTTAGTATAATGAGTCACATCACGACGATTTTGCTAAGAATTATTAGCAAAGAGTTAGGAAGAAAATACAACCCGAAATAGGAGAAGAACACTGTGGGTTTGTAGAAGGCAATGTTACAGTAAATGCTGTGTATACGCTGAGAACAATAATTCAAAGTTTTATAGAAGTAAACAAAGATCTACATGTTTGCTTTTTTGACTACACAAAGGTTTTCGATCAAGTGAGACATGTTGACATGATAAGGATGATTGCAAATCTACGAATTGAAGGGAAAAACCTTAGACTTGTAAAATACACACATTGGAAACAACAAGCTGCCATAAAGATTGATAATGAAGTAGGCCAATATCAACCTATCAAGAGAGGTGTTCGACTGTGATGTGTAATGTCTCCAGATCTTTTTCCCTGTTCAGTGAAAATATTTTCAGCGATGTAGAAGATATAAAAGGAATCTTCATTGAGGGACGTACCATCAATAACATTATATATGCGGATGATACAGTGTTTATTGCAGACAATGATCAGGATCTGCAACATTTATTACGTGCAGTTGTTGCACACAGTGAACACAGTTAACAACTAGGGTTAGAATTAAATTGTAGGAAGATACAGATTATGGTCGTTACAAGGAAGAAGGAAATATCAGAATGTAATAAACATGTACATGGGAATATTATAACACAAGTGAATCGGCACAATTATCTCGGAATAGTCAAAACATCTGACGGGAGATGCCTTGAAGAGATTAGAACAAGAATTGCCATTGCGAGGGTAGCCATTTGCAAGATGAAAACTTAATGACCAAGAAAAAGATGTCAATTGCAGCGAGAAAACGGGTGTTGAGGTGCTACATAGAACCTGTACTTTCGTATGGATGGTAAGCGTGGACAATGAGAAGACAAGCTGAACAACATCTGATGGCTGTGGAAATGTGGTTTCCGAGGAAAATACAAAGAATACCATAGACAGACAGAAATACCAATGACCAAATCCTATAAGAAACACATGAATAATCGTACACTAATTAGAAAAATTAGACGTTGACAGTCAACATTTTGGGTCACGTTATGAGACGAAATAAATTGAAGAACTTGATGACAACTGGTAAGATCGAGGGAAAGATAACAAAAGAAGGGAGGGAAGTAAATCTCTGGATGACTTGAACATGTAGTATGGGCGTGACAAAAACACTGTACTAATCCACGGCTCATAAAGAATGAATGAATGAATGAATGAATGAATGAACACAGTGAAAATAATGTTTAGACATTTAGAAGATATGGCAGGAACGAACGAGCGAAGGAACGAACAATCTTTATTTTCAAAGGGTTAAGAATTGGGCACGTAGGCCCGTCTAGCATTCTGCCCTTCTTCTCTATTTCCTTTCATACATTCTTTCATTCAACGTCACTTTTGAAGCTAATCTTTGACAACAAAAGAACAATAAGTATTAAAAGGCATGAAAAATAATCAATAATACATGACTCACTAAGGCAATGTTTAACATGGGCATTTTAAAAACCTAAGGAAGGTGTAATGTGCCATACATATGTGAATGTTTATTGGCTAGTTGTCGTTTGAGATAATATTACATTATTTCTTTTTTGTAGGGGGAGGGGGTGGCATGTTGTCTGTACTGAGTTAGTGTTCAAACAGGTTGCGACTGAATGTATACTGATTGGTGGTGTCCTTGATTTCTTGTGATAGTTTGTTCCACAACTGAGTGGGGCAGAGTATGCTAAGCTTGTTTTATATAATATAAGTCTATCCTAGGTTTAGGGACATGAAGTATATTTAGTCGTTCGCTATGCCTTGCGTTATATTTGAACAATGGCCATCGGTTGCTTGGAGAATTTTGAAATATGATTTTGTGAATTAGTTTAGCCTTATTCAAAATTAGGCGCTTGTAGAGTGGCAGTAACTGAAGATGTTCATGTAGGTTAGAATTGTTGGTAAGATTTTCACCATTTATTAAACGAACTGCCCTTTACTGGAGCGAATAAAGGCGTGTTGTTATTGATTTGGAGCATTCATCCCAAATTGTGGAGCAATAATCAATATGTGTTTGTATGTGAGAAATATATAATATCTTTCTTGAGTTTTCATCAAGGAAGTTGTTAATTTTGGCAAGTTTGTATAATTTTATTATTTTGGCTATTTGTTTAACAAGAGCATGAACATGGGAGTTAAAGGTTAGATTTTGATCAACGATGAGACCCAGTGCCTTGTGCTTGGTTACACTTTCTACAGGCGTGCTACCAATGTGCAGCCGAAGAGCTCTCTACGAGTTTAGAGTGTGATGTCTTTGCCTGGTTGCTATTAACATAGATTTTCGTTTAGACATGTTAATTTGCATGCGGTTTGCTTGACTCTAGTTAGCTACATTATTTATTTCCTAGTGCAAGGATGATTCTAGCGTATTACAATCAATAGCGGTTGCATATAATGTGCAGTCGCCTGCAAATAGATCGTAGGGCGATGATAGATATAAGGGAAGATCATTTATATAGATGGCAAATAACAGAGGGCTAAATATAGACCCCTGAGGTACTCCAATATTAATTATAATGGCTTGAGATAAAGATTTATTGTGTGATATTACTTGTTTTCTGTCTAGTAAAAATGATTTTATTAATGTCACTATATTCAAGCTTACTTTCTGTGAGTTATTAATATTTTAGACGAGGAGATACCTAATGGGATCCCAAATGGGAGGGGATATCATCCTCATATGCTTTCATTCGGACCTTTAAATGGCTCGTTGTCCCCCACGTGAAGTTTCCTACTATAAGTAAGTTCCCTTCACGAACAAAGAAAAATGATAACAAAGTTAATAAGTGTAGGGTCCAATGGAAAGCGTGGGGATCAAGGAACTATACTACTGACCCCAGGGAAGGAAGTACCCCATGCACTCTAGATAAAGTAGGGTCAGTATGTATATCTCCTCCCTCACATGTAATCCCCACAGTCTCTCAGTAGATCATGAATGTCAAGACATCTAGGGATTGACAGGACATACATGAACATTACTGGACACCCATTGTAAGCACATAACAAACAAAGTTAGCACATAACATGGTGTACTGTGTATACATACAGTTAAAGTTGTTACATAGCAAGGTGTACTTTTATTGCAGAACAAACATAGCTGTCGTTGGACAAGATGTAAACCAAGAATCCCCAACAACATACAACTACAGGAAATAATGTATGAAAGCTGCTATTGTACATATTACAATGGTCATACTAATGACATGATTAACCCAATCAGTAAACCCATTATTTCAATCCAATCATTGTGGCAAAAACAGCAATAGATGTCTAAATGACTGCTATAAACTGAGTGCCTGTGGAACAAATTGAGGGTCACTTGTAGTGGTGTTCATGTGGAGAGCTATGCTGTTGGAGTTACAATAGGACATAGTTGGTTGTTCTCTTTTGTGCTTTCTCTGGTGTCCAGGTTCATAAGGTTAGGTGGAGGCGTTCGGCTGATAGGTCGAAATTACTGCTGGAGGGTTTGAGTAGCCACATATAGTCCCCCGGGAGTACATAAACTGGTGTAATGCCAAACGGATTCTTCTTTTTTTTTTAAAGTAAGAATATACCGTCCTTTAGTCGCTGAGGGCTGGCATCTCGGCACAGACAAAATTCTCCTTGCCCAAACAGTGTGGGCATCAGCTTCTATAGACAGGCCAACACATACTTTCTGGAACAGTACAATCAAAACCCACCTGGGTAAGCATCTCATGCATATATTCATTATTCCTCAACCTACATGCATTATTTACAAAACATACATAAAATGAGAAAAAAGAGGAGAGGTTGTTGATATTAGGGAAAACGGGAGAGGTTGTTGATATTAGGGGGAGGCTAGGATGTGATCCTACTCACAGGTGAGATAACTACTCTCCTCTCTGTAGCTTGTCGTCCCTGGGGGAAAGTGGAATCAACAAGCACACCTTTAAAATCCTTCTTATACTGTGGAACTATTGTCAGACCTTTGTCTACACTCCCCCGTTATGTCTTCTCATCACTATTTCTCTCTATCTCTCTCTCTTTTATTCCTTCATAACATACCCACACAACATTGTCCTCCAATAAATACTAACATATTTATTGAATAAAAAGTGTCATGGGTGTGTATAGATTGTATGTAAAGACGTTGTTGGTGTGTTCTATATTGTAGGTGAGATAAGATTGACAGTCCAAGATTCATCTCACTGTTCTCATCACACAACGGCATAGATAATGTCACCACAGCACAGAACTTGTTTACGCTCACCCGGTATAGTGTCTCTCAGACTGATGATGATGATGTCTTCACAATATCCTTGACAACGTTAGAATTAAACAGTTAGTTCACCATTGCGTGTTTTAATAGATAATGTCTTTCCTTGTGAACTATCCAATCACATGAACCACATGATATTCCAGGTAATGTTTATACCTCCGATATCATCGAATGACTTATCGTCTCTATATGGATACATTAATTCCAACAAACACTGTCTATAGAATATCACTGATTCACGGTGTTCATCTAATTCGTTACTGTTCTGTTTAGCCAATAATAAATTCTGGCCTTATAGCCTCTTCATTTAAAGACAGTTCAGGTGCACCATATTGAGCTTCCGATCTATGTTTAGCTACACTTTATTTTGCTGTAAGTCTCTTAACCAGAATGTCTTATAGGTATCCGTTAATGCTAGAACTTGCTGACCTGTATGTCTGACATCCGACTTCAATCTGGCCGATTTTTATTACTTTACCAGATTAGAGTCCCTTCCTTCTTTTCAGGAGTGTTGCTATTGCTTTGTGCATGGGAACCTGTCGAAAAGACAATATCAGGTGCTATCAACCTAACTCAAACTCATTAGAAGTGAGAGTAGGCTTATGGCCGTTATCAGTTTTACTTCTATAGATTCAGAGAACTGACCTCTGACATACGACATTAGAGTTATAACCATAACCTAAGACTAGGTACAGAATGAAATGTCATAAAAGAGCTCAGAAATCCCAGTAACCATCTATACTAGAATCTCGTATCATACTTAGCCTATCTTATCATAGTACTTATTCTATCGAGTGCACTGGTACTTTACACAATCCACTCCGTTACTACTCAGCTAAATTCGGCCGACGCCCATTATTACGGTCTCACACTCAAATACACTATGTTAGATTTATACTCTACACCACAACTACCTTATAATTATCCTTGGCTGAATCGGGAATACTAATTGCACAATAAATACAAAATGTCCGTCAGTATTATCCGACTTGAAACATTGTACTCCCTATTCATAATCACTCAAGAATAAACCACCACTTCTTGTGGAAACCAAATAGCACACTAAATTCCACTAGAATATCCAGCCTATTAATACTCTGTCTCTGTACGACTATATGGGCTTATTCCACCAATTTCCCCCTGTCCTCTTCATCTGTTTCTCAATAACAACCGAATGTATCCTTTGATGCCCGGTCTTTTCGGGACATCAATGATTATTTACTCGTCTTCTCCGTTATCCCAAAAAGCTGTGATACGCCGTGATCGCAAATCTCCGTTTCCCACTTCAAAGGTTTCTTGAAATAGCTTTATCGCGATACATCGGTCGTCCGTTAGTTCCCGTAGACTTCGCTTTCGTCTTCAATCGTTCCGATCGTTCAATCAAGGCTCTCTCAACAAACAAAATGCCGCGGCTTAGGACGCTGTTTGTTGTTCTAGTAACATTTTAGATCGTTGACCTCTAGTATCTTGACATAGGCTCCCTCTTAAGAGAGTTGACCGCGTCGACTCTTACTCCCTAGAGGTTCGATCCAGATGTTCTCCCTCCACCTATTCCTCTTCCTCAGGATCTGGGTGTCTAGACAGGAAATCCGCTCCTACATTCTCCCTACCCGGATATATTCCACTGTGAAGGTGTACGGCTGCAGCAACAACGACCACCGCATCAACCGTGCGTTGAGCTTCTGCGAGGTAGCTAGGAACATCAAGGGTTGATGATCTGACTGGACCGTAAACTGTACTCCATATAAATATGGTTGAAATTTTTGTACGGCCCATACGAGTGACAAGCATTCTCTTTCAGCTGTAGAATAATTGTTTTCAGCCGGTAGAAGTTTCTTACTGGCATAGGCTACAGGTTTCAAAACCGAAGCGTCTTCTATCCCTTCTTGTAACAAGGCTGCTCCAATTCCAATCCCACTTGCATCTGTTCTTAGCACAAAGGGCTTTGAAAGGTCTTGGAGTTGTAGAACTAGCTTTTTCACCAACGCTTCCTTTAAATGACTGTAGGCACCCTCGCATTCTGGCGTCCATACAATTGTATCTGGGAGTCCCTTTTTTAAGGTTTCTGTTAATGGATTTCCCAGTTCGGTAAAATGCGGGATGAACTTCTGATAAAACCCGCACAACGATAGAAAGGATCTCACATCTTTCTTCGTTTTTGGCCTCGGAGCTCGTCGGACTTTTTCCAGATTCTTCTCCTCCGGGACAATTTTTCCTGGAGTGATGGTATGACCTAGAAATTCAAGAGTTTGGTAACCAATCATGCACTTGGTTGGGCGCGCGGTAAGCCCTGCTTCCCGGAGCCTATTGAAAACTCTCTCCAAGGACCCCAAATGGTCATCTAAGCTGTCACTGGCAATCAGTATATCATCCATGAATGAGATAATGGACGGATCACGTAGAGGATCTAACAGAGCTCTCATCATGCGAGTAAACACACTGGGCGCATTGCTGAGTCCAAAAGGCATGACGTTGAACTCATAGTGTCCACTGGGTGTACTGAAAGCCAGCAGAGGTCGAACTTCCGGTTTGACCGGGAATCTGATAATAACCCCTACTCAGATCCACTTTAGAGAAGTACTTAGCCTTATGGAGCCTGGCGAATAACTGGGTTTGATTCGGCAAAGGTTCCACCTGAAACTGGGTATGACTATTCAAGAGTCTATAGTCAATACACAACCTGTGTTCTCCACTCGGTTTGCGTAACAACACCACTCCGGCATTATATGGGGATGTGGATGGCGCAATCACATCATCCTCCAACAGTTTCTGTATCTCCTCCTCCAAAGCCTTCTCTTTAGAAAATGGCACTGGGTAGACTTTTGGCGGACCGGCTCTTGCGTGGTTAAGGTCATCTCGAACTCGACCAGCTCCGTCCGTCCTGGTTTATCCGTCAGGGTCTGCTTATGGGATTTGAGAACCTGGGCAATCTTTTCCCTCTCCTGGAGAGTCAGATCAGGGTTCACCTGGACTTCCCGATAAGTTTCCTGGTGCACTAGAGGATACTCCCTGCCCTCGTCTGGTCCGGTTTCAGTCTCCACTGCTACCGCCATTGCCATGAGATGGGCTGCTCCTTCACCGGTTCTCTCTTCATATTTCCTCAAGAGATTAATATGGAAAATCTTCGACTTTCCCCGGATCCGGATTTGATAGTTGGTTCTGGATACCATCCTTTCCACGGGAAATGGTCCCTGCCATCCTATCTCCAGTTTGTTGGTTCCCGTTGGGAGTAGCAACAAGACTTTGTCCCCCACCTCAAGAGCTCTGTCTCTAGACCTACGGTTGTAGTACTCCGCATGTCTCTTTCTGGCTTTTCTTAAGTTTCGAGTCGCCAGAGCCCATCCCGTGTGAAGTTTTTCCTTCAGTTCCTCCACGTATTTGTACGAGAAGATCATTTCTTCTTACGTCCCTTCCTCCGTCCAACTCCTTAGCAAAGCTTCCAATGGTCCCTTGATTGGTCAACCAAACAGTAGAGTAGGTGGCGGTACTCCTGTTGAGCCATGTGGCACTTCCCTATAGGCAGAAAGGGCTGCCGGGATGTATTCATCCCACCTATCAGGTTCTTCCTGGACTAGTTTCCTGAGCATTGTCATCAAAGTGCCGTTGAAACGCTCTACTTGTCCATTAGCTTGAGGGTGGTAAAGATTGGTATGTATATGGCGGGAGTGGAACACCCCAAAAACCTCCTCCATTAGTTTCCCACAAAATTGGGACCCATTATCCGTCAGAATCTGATTAGGGAAGCCTAATCTTGTAAAAGCCTCCATCAATGCATCAGCCACTCGTTTAGAGTCAATGGTTGGCAATGGTATGGCTTCACCCCACATTGAACAGCAATCCACCATTGTGAGGATGTACACATTCCTCTTCTTAGTCCTTGGAAAAGGACGCACTATGTCAATTGCTACCCTCTCGAAAGGAGAATTCATGGTGGGCATCTCACCCAAGACCACCGGCGCTGTCCAGTGTTTTGGTGCCACCCTCTGGCACTCATGCAGACAAAACACCGCTCCACATACAATATTGTTGTTAATATTTTGATGCCAGTTTTCTATCATGTTTGTTAGGGCCGTATGACAAGAATATTTTTGCTGAAATCCTGACTGACTGTCAACTATCATAATTGAGTGTCATAACATCAATAAAAATATGAGGGTGATACAATATTGATTGCATACAATGAACAAGATATGCAACATTTAGTATATGTGGTTATTGCACACAGTGAACAACTAGCGTTAGAATTACATTTTAAGAAGCCAGTGATTATGATCGTTATTAAGAAGAAATAAATACCACACTATAATATATGAGAATATTCGTGAATCGGTACAACTATCTCGGATCAGTCAAAACATGTGACGGAAGGTACCTTGAATAAATTAAAATAAGAATCGCAATGGCGAAGGTAGCTGTTTGCAAGATATACAATATACTACCCAATAAAATTATGTCAATTACAGCGAGAAAAAGAACTTTATAGTCCTACCTAGAACCTTTACTTTTGTATGTATTTGAGACGTGGACAGTAGGCAGACAGACTGAACAAATCTATTGGCAGTGGAAATGTGGTTTCTGAGGAAACTGCAAAGAATACCATGGACAGATAGAGGATAAGGGGGAAAAGAACAAGAGGAAAGCATAGTAGTAAATATCTAGATGTCTTGGCCACATGGCGTGGTCGATGCAAGAACAGAGAGCTGATCCATGACACCATTAATCGTGTGAGATTGCACAACATGACCGCCCACTCTTATCGGTATGGTAAATGATGATGTTGATTATAATGTAAATTTCCGTCAACTAAGCGAAGATATCGCGAAACAAAACAAATAACACTTCAATACTTAGATGGCGATATATCGTCCTTCTGTCCAAATAAGGGGTGACATTTAGCGATATATTATCCTTCGGAACTGAATCAGTTAAAGAAAATCATCCATACAGTGGTGAAGAAGTCAGACTATCACGTGATATCTGGGATTGTGCTATAAAATAGGAGGGTCTCATCCGAGGCGTGTGCACTGAGGGACCACTGCTGGCTGATCCGGATTTACTTCGTCAGAGCTGAGCTGAAATGTGGAGACAAGAAGACTTTGCGACAGACTTACCGTCCATGCTCAACAACTGGGAGCTGACTGTTGACTTGCAAGTCCTTGGTGATCTAACAATTTCTGTTGCCATCTGACATAGTACTATACGCCTTGTCGGTTGTCAACGCTGATCGAGCTGACAGTTCCATGCGAATCGAGAAACGAAGAGCAGCACACATACAAGACATAGAAGTACAGTGACATGATCGCAGATCTGAGACAGGAAGGATACACTGTCAAACTGTTCGCCGTAGAGCTAGGCCAAAGAGGTTTAATCTTCCACTCTGTGTACGACGTGGTAAAGGGACTGGACATCAAGGGACAAGCTGGGACACGGGCACAGAAACAACTGGGCGAGGAGGTAAAAAAAAGGTATCGTGGTAGCTCTGGAGCTATGGAAACGTTGAGTCGGGTAAATCAGAGCAGTAATATAGTTCGCGATCCTGCCTGCGAGTTAAAGTTTATAATGTCTAACAACGAAGCTAGAGAACAATCTATCATCTGAGATCTGAAACCTATACTGTCTCGTGTCGACTACGTAGACATCTCATCCCCCCCCCCCCCCCCCCCCCCAATCCCCTTCAAAGAGTGCAAGGCACTTGAGACTGGGACGCTTCAACGTAGATTACCACGTTGTAGCATTCACAGAAATCAAAGAATGTCTGCCGAAGTAAAACCCTCCGGCAAAGTTGCCCGGATCCCCAGCATTTGTAGCTATGTTATATTGTACTATATATAGTTACCTCTTCTATCCCCCTTAAAGAATGTCCCCCGGTAGTGGGTCCTGGACACTAACGTTGCGTTCAGGCAACTACAGACAGTTAAATAATATTTTCTTTTTAATAACTTGTGTTTCGTACTAAAGCAAGGGATGGAGAGAGAGAGAGAGAGAGAGAGAGGAGAGAGAGAGAGAGAGAGAGAGAGAGGAGAGAGAGAGAGAGAGAGTTAAATACTATTTTTTAAACTTGTATTTCTTAATATAACAGTGTGTATTTACAAGGTACGGAGAGAGAGAGAGAGAGAGAGAGAGAGAGAGAGAGAGAGAGAGAGAGAGAGAGAGAGAGGGGAGAGAGAGAGAGAGAGAGAGAGAGAGAGAGAGAGAGAGAGAGAGAGAGAGAGAGAGAGAGAGAGAGAGTTAAATACTATTTTTTAAACTTGTATTTCGTAATAAAACAGTGTGTATTTACAAAGTACGGAGAGAGAGACAGAGAGAGAGAGAGAGAGAGAGAGAGAGAGAGAGAGAGAGAGAGAGAGAGAGAGAGAGAGAGAGAGAGAGCAAACCAACCAAGACTGAAGTTATCGGCATTGGGTAGTAACTTCTATAACATGCACAATGGAATTATTTGGTGTGGACGGGGTTGAAATGTGGGATGAAACAAAACTGTTGTTTGGGTCATGGTCATACTTCCCACTTCACGAGTGACAAAGAAACTGGCCTATGAGGCATATCTTGCCTTTACGTGCTGACTCATATCCCTTACGACGGGTATCGTAAACAAAGAATATACGAGGTAAAATAACTCTGTGTTTTAGATACTGGTCTTTGCGATCGTATTTTGTCCCCTCGTACTTTCATCGACTTTAGCCGGCCATACACATAGTGTATTCCCAGTTTATCATATTAAGTACAAGAGAAAATTAAGTTAAAATAAATTTTCACACTTCCACCAGGAAATAAAGCAGAGGTTTGTTTTTGATAATCCATATGCATGCATTTACTCATAATAAGGGAATATATAAACATTCTCACAGATATATACATACATGCACAAATACACACATGTATATTACCTCACACCTATAAACTATACACATTTTCACATACATAATGATGAACTGTCTGTATTCCAGTTTGTCTATTTGTTTTGAATATTTGTGTGATTGTTTTTAACCATGTGCAGCATTTTGCTTGTGCTTATATTCTAAATATGTATGTTGCTGCATTCCTACAGGCTAACACCAGTTACCTGTGTAGTGTGTTCTGCCATTGCAGTCGTCTGTTTTTTTGTGGCTAGACCAAAATTTGTGACTGTCGACGATTAATTTCTCTAATCAGTTTACGGTTTTCATTTGTTTCTTATAGGAGTCGGTCATTGGTTTTTCTGTCTGTCCATGGTATTCTTTACCATTTCCTCAGAAACCATATTTCCACAGCCATCAGATGTTTTTTCAATTGTCTGTTCATTGTCCACGCCTCATATCCATACATGCGACATATGACTCCCTTAAGTTTTAGTGATGCTTAGCAAGCTTAGACTGCGCCGCTGTCCTTCCACTTTTTATCTGTTCTGAGCGCTGGTTGTGAGCTGCTGACTGTTTCATCAGAGACTAGGGCAGCTTCATCGCGAATTTGGCTTTTCCTACTTCTTATTTCTCAAAGACGGTCTTGAATGGGAAGACGAGCTGTTTTTTTTTTTTTTTTTTTTTTTTTTTTTTAGTACAGCGCTAACTTCGACAGACCTGGTGGTTTTCCAAGCCATTTCCTTATGAACTCGAAGATCTTCATCCCTGTGGCTTCTGTCGCGCTTGTGCTTACATCGACACAGGAGCGTTGGTATCAGCATGGATTGGAGACACCAGGTCTATCAGTCTGCTTTTCTCGATGACACGTAGAAAACTCCCTTTGACTCGCTTATGTGCAGTACTTTGTTCTTGTCCGTCAAGGTAGCACCGTACTCTCGGCAGAGAGATTTCACTGGTTCCTCTATCACACCTGAAGAACTTTGCTTGCCTCCACTCTGCCCTTTACGATCGACCGTCTTCTCGATTTCTTCGGTTTGAAGCTCATTCTGCACCAGCAAATTCGTTCATCTATCGCATGCTGCGGGCATCGCTCGCCTTCGGTGGCAGCATTGTCATATCGTCCATGAAGTCCTTCAGTGGCGACATTTTGCGTTCTTCATTAAGTTTCGGACCTTGGGTGTAGCCGGATGCCGCATGCAGGATCACTTGCATGGCCATGACGAGTAATATTAGGGAAATCGTACGTCCCACTGCAATACCCACTTGCACGTCGATCCATCTAGTCATGAACGTCGGTGTAGATAAGCGAAGATAGAAGCCCAGGAAGTACTGCATAGACATTGATGTTACTTAAGGGCACCTGATATACCTTGAGGACATGCTACAACATCGGATGGACACCGGCCCATACACGTTGGCCAATCAAATCATATCACGTGGAGATGTTCCTTCTTCGTCTTCGCTCTCTGGATAATTTCCCAGAACATGGTAACATGCTATACGCATCCGGGGACCCCAGATACATTCTTTGTATATTGTAGTGTCGACCTACTTAGTTTCCATCATTTTACTGCCCATGATTCAAATGAACTTTCGCCTCGATGTTTAGAAGAGAGATTGACCTGAACTGGGTAATGCTGTTCGGGTGTTGTTCTACGGGAATGTAGACTCCGCTGGTTTTCCTGCACTTTGATCTGACGTATTTGTGCCTCGCCGAAGGTTACAGGATCCGATGGAGATTTGTCAGCACAGTGGTTCTCAACTACCGGTGGTGAATTCCCCCTCCCTCTCCCCCATTTAGGGTTTTCGGCGAGAGAGAGATTATTTTATGATCTCATTAATACAAGAGCCGATTACTTGATATTGTTTTTCTCTCCATAGTTAACAGTTCTGTACTTCTCGCGCTACTGACATTCGTTTTATAACGTAAGTACACATCACGTTTTATGTAGGCGTCTAGACCTTTTCTAGTATGTGTTATTAAATTTAGCTTCAATGTTTAAGTATACTGTGTAGAGGCGGGGGTGTATAGGGAAGAAATACGAAAAAAGGGGGGGGGGGGATGACATTCTGAACATATGGTGAAGGGGTGCATGGGCCAAAAAAGGCTGAGAACCACTGTATTAGGACATTCGAGCATCGCGTGTAATCGGTGTACGGTACACCGTTTGGGCCATGTATATTATATGTTTGTAATAGCTATAATACACCCGGAGGTATTTACTGTTATGCTATTATTATGAGTAGTATTCTATATGCATATGTTGTACCGTTGTTGTATGCTTCAGTTGTTATATGTTACAAAGTGGTGAATGCTATACAATAATATTGTTATTGTGTTTTAAGCATAAATGTTTTGACGTGTTCATTACCCAACAGAATATAAGTGCGTGATGACAAATAAAGACAGGAAATGTTACGAGTGGACTTGTTCGACTTCGGAAAAGTCCTTCCCACTCGACAGAGTGAGAGAGATAGAGAGAATGTGAGTGAGAGACAACCAGAGAAAGAGGAAAATAAATGTGGTGAAGCTGGATGAAGAACTTTGCCATATATTATCACAATGTTTGTGCATATGTATGTTGGTATATGTGTCGACATCTTATGTGTGTAGATCCTAGAAACTACACATTCTCTTTCTTCTACTTCTAGCTCTTAAAAACACCGCTTGGTTACACAATCCCTTTCATTGTTTACTTCAGAAGTTGGAATGGGTTCGTATGATGCCAAATGACACTAGTAATAGGGCAAGCTAATGCACACAAACATCAGCCCAGAGCACAAGAAATATTAACAAGTGTAAGAACTAGGCTTGAGTTCAAAGTGAGCGTACGCATAAACAAGTCTAAATATGTAAGAATCGTGGTATTAATTCCACAGTGGAGCAAGCACGACAGGAGGCTTCAGATTGTCAGAAGGTCTTCCGTTCGGCAAACGTTTCGACACCTTTTCCTTCCTACCATTAATACCTAAGACATGACGCCTGGAATTTTCTCCTGACATCCAGCATGTAAAACGCGATAATCGTTTCTGGCACTTATCCCACAAAGATGCCGTGTAACATGGCAACATCCAAACTATGTCGTCCACGGGAGGGGGAACACTGCACATTCGGTGCACTGTGATCTGCCTAAATTATCATAGCATCTTCCATTCCACCTTGAGAGAGCCAGTACTTTTTCTGCCCCTCTAACTCTCTCGACATGAGCGGTTTGTTATGTCCCAACAGACATCATTGCCGCCTTGGTGTCTTCTTTGAAGCAGACAAAAGCTGAAGACGCTGCACTCCTGAAGACATCCAGGGGTAGCCAAGCCTGGGCTAATTGTATTGCTGTCTTAGGCTTCCCTCCTCTAGCCCGTTCTCTGATGCGGATAACGGTCCTCACAAGGCGTCTCCTATCACTAGCAGCGACTGTTGATATCGCTTGGCTTCACCGGTTGGCTGTCGGACGACAGTTCTCCATTCCAGTGATCGCTACACTGTGATCTGTGAGCCATTCCGTAGACACAGTTCTTATATGGAAGGCAGGCTACGGGTGGGCATGAGACACTAAAACATGATTCTATCTTGATTCCATGGGTGAGTCATGTCAGATTAATCTATGCAAGAAGAGAACAGGACCATCTTACTGTATCTAGTTGTCACACTAGACGTTTCTATTGTTCCACAGACAGTACGGGACAAGCTTAATTGTTTTTGTGCACGAGTTCTTGTTTGTCCCGTTGAATCCATCTATTTAAGCATATCATATGCGGACTTGGAAGCCAGACCGACTGCACTTACCTCTTATTCGAACAGCCGCATATAATACTCACTCTGTCTCAGACTTTCAACAACGACACTCCTCCCAGGTGCTTGATTCTTCCGGATGACTCAGAATAAATGTCATGGCCTCTTGACTCTACCGTCAGCTGTCAGCTACAAGATTAGCAGCTGTGCTAACAGTGATGAAAAAAATTTGACTGTATACATTGATGAGTCAGCGCACTAAACTTCTCATCTCTCCACCAAGTTGGACTAAGTTTGCCGTCGCTTGACTAGAGATTAGCATGAGTGTTTAAACGTATATAAACAAGTGATTCTAAACAAATAACGACTCACATAAACAATCAGGAAATCGTGCATAAACGTGTTAATTTTATTTTGTAATCCCGTTATTGTTTAAATATAATGTAAAACATAGCGAACGACAAAACATACTTCATGTCTCAAAACCTAGACTAGAAGTATACAAAACAAGCTTAGCGTACCTTGCTGCTCAGTTGTGGAATAATTTTCCACAAGAAATCAAAGACACCACAATCACTATACATACAGTCGCAACATGTTTGAACACATCTCAGTAGAAACAACATGACTCCTGAAAAAGAAATAATAATAATAATAATAATAATAATAATAATAATAATAATAATAATAATAATCTCAAATGACAACTAGCCCCGGGAAGGTTAACCCGGTCAACAAATGCCCGCAGAAGTCGGATGTGTCGGCCTAACGGCGCAAGAACGCAGCTCTGCTGTAAACAGGCACAACGCAGTCACATCCGGAAAAAAAAAACCGGATGAACGCAGAAGAACGAACGAACGAACGAACGAACAGACTTTATTTTCAAAGGGTAACAAAT
>JACEFZ010028063.1:65000-130000 GCA_014155875.1 Cepaea nemoralis
TCAACAAGACTATCGCCCTAGTATAAAGTGTTTCATTGTCAGGCGACACCAACACTCTTATAACATGTTTTATTATCAACTGAGTCCAACCATGTATAAAGTGTTTCCTTGTCAGGCGACACCAACACTCTTATAACGTGTTTTATTATCAACTGACTCCAACCATGTATAACGTGTTTTGTTGTCGGGAGACACTAACTCTGGTATAAAGTGTTTAATTGTCAAGAAGCACTAATCCTAGTATACATTGTTTATTATCAGAAAGACTCAAACTCTGGTATAAAGAGCTTTATTGTCAAGAGACACCAACACAGGCATAAAGTGTTTTATTGTCAGAAGACTCCAACCCAAGTATTCAGCGTTTCATTGTCTGGAGACACCAATCCTGGTATAAAGTGTTTTTTTTTTATCAGGGGACCCCAATTCAGGCATAAAGTATTTTATTGCCAGGAGACATAAATCTAAAGTGCTCAGTGTATAACATGCGCGCGATGGGCCCCAACAAAGGGTATGTTTAAGTGTCAGGATCATCGCAGTTTACAGGCCTAGAAACTCTGAGACATTGGTTGCCATTCCTTCCCTCACTTAACGCATGACAAACATAGGCGTCCAACCTTTCTCCGACAGCGTCCCTGACTTAATCAGTTCAATCTCCTGACTATTTCGCCAACGATACCGCCACTAAAATTGTCCATTAACATCGCTGTTCAAAATTGTTGACAAATAAACAATTAATGGGGCATAATTCAGTTTTGGCACTTTCTGTTCAAATTAGTCTTGATCTGCCTCGCATTAATTATACAGTTTTCGGATAGCGGTTACAGAGCAGACAGTATGACACAACAAACTTTCTCCCGGTCACTTCACAAAGTGCCGTATGATGTCATCAGACCGCGATGTGTGGGGCACAAACGGTTTGCCTTCCCGAAGACGGGGTGGCTTTTAAATATGGAGACAGGTAGTTGAAATATTGAGACGATTATAATCAAATGTAGGAGAGTGGCTTCAAGCTGGGTTTTTTTTTTCCGTATCCCTTACTATTTTCAGCTGTTGTTGATGTACTAGGCAAGTGTTACGTTCAGTAGTTTGCCATTGCTTTCTGAACGACCGGCCCTTATACCTTTTCCGAAAAAAACCAGCACCGCTGTGTTTCGAACCCGGGTATACGGGCTTACAAACCGCGTTCGCAAGCCCTTAGCCACAGAGACAAGCTGGTGTACATTGCACCAAATGTATAACATTAGAAAGCTACCCGGAAGTTATGTCGCAGATGTCCACCAACTCTCACCCGCGTAATCAAGACGTCAAACGATCTGGCCTTTACAGTCTGGCGCCTTGGAAAGACTGGAACTGACTTATCTCGTTAGAGAGAAATTGGAAAGCAGACAGTGTTGACAGCACCGCTTGCTTAGTCTATCACTGGTGATGAAGACTACACTTTTTAGTGGTCAGTATGTCATGTTTGGTGGTTTGTGGGTCCGGGAATGTCTTGTAATTCCTATCCAGGCCTGGGTGTATCTTGGACAGTGAAAGTACGTCTTGGACAGTGAGGTTACGTCTTGAAAATTAAGAACATATCTTGGTGAGGGTATGTCTTGGACAGTGTGAGTATTTCTTTGACAGTAAGGGCATGTCTTAGACAGCTTGGACATGGCTTGGAAAAGTCATGAAATGTCTCGGACAGTAAGAGCATGTCTTGGACAATGAGAGCATGTCTTGGACAGTTGAGCATGTCTTGGACAGTTAGGACATGTCTTGAACACGGAGGGTATGTCTTGGGCAGTGAGGGAATATCTTGGACTATGGGAACATGTCTTGGATAATGAAAGTATGCTTGGAGAGTGGGGGTATGTCTTGGACAGTGGGAATATATCTTAGAGAGTGGGGGTGTGTCTTAGACAGTGGGGTGTGTCATGGACAGCGGGGATATGTTTCGGACAGTTAGGTAATGTTTAATATAGTGAGCAACATCGTGGACAGTGGGTGCGTGTACGTCTTGGACAACAAGAGCAAATCTTGCATAATGAGAGCATATCTTGGACAGTGGGTCATGTCTCGCACAATGAGGGCATATCACGGACAATGTCACCACACCTGGACAGACTTTAGTTCCCCTTCCCCTAACAGAATCGGCGAAATAACTCAGTCCTCTTTGGAATGGTTCCATCATGTCGTAAACGCTGGGGACAAGATAAGAAGAGATCAGACGAGAAATTACCCAGTTTCCGAGACTAAGCATACTTTCGGTCAAGTTTCTCTCCAGCACCTTTTTTATTGGCAGGACGAAACTTGATATTTGCCCTTGGCATCTGTATAAGTACATTTCATAGCCGATCATCTGGAATGATCTATTAGGGATTATTCTTGGTTGTAATTCTCTGACCATACTTCTGTCGAGACAGCGTCCTGAAGATCATATTGTGATGCACTGATGATATTAGACGAGTGTAAATTCTTCAAAATCTCGAGTGAGGTAGCGTATGTCGTGATAGAATACTTTGAAAGTAAAATCGGTTGACAGCTCCTAATACTGTATAACAAAGGACATTTTCAACCAGGATCCATAGAAACGGGTTAGATTACAGTGTTTCCCAACCTTTTTTGTGCCATGCCCCACTTAAGCCTTTCTAAAATTCATATTGCCCCTCTCCACCGCTCCACGCCCCCCCCCCCCCTTTCAACATATGAATATTTTTAATATTCAAAAATTGAAATGTTCACTAAAGAAACTTGAATGATATGTTTTAGGAAGAAATCACTAGGTAATTATTGAGCAAACACAGTAAGTAAATTTTCAAAACATATAATGGAGAACTGAAATTCAAGTACAAAATAATTTTAATGAAAGATTTTTCTATATTATTTTAATTATTAGTAATTATTTATTATTTAAATTTAGTGAGATCCTTGCGCTTGATGCTTGCTGCAAAGCGATCTTATGTCAGGTTCCAATTTAGTTAACTTCAGTCTCAAGTCTCCCCGTTTTGTTATATTCAGCCGATTTCTTCCATTTTCGAATTGCCCCCCTTAACAGTCGAATTGCCCCCCTGTGGGGCGTGGGCCCCACGTTGGGAAACACTGGGTTAGAAGGATGAATCAATAGACGTCCCTGTGGATATGCAACCAAAACGAAAGTTTTAAGGTCTTTGGTTATAAGGCCGGGTTGCCAATGTGGATTAACTGTTGTAGACTCTTGACCTTGTTTTGAGAGAAGAACTATATCATCTGCCTTGCTGTCCCAACTGTCGTGTCCACATACGTGGAGAAGTTATTGCTACAAATACATAGGCAACCCAGTTGTTGGGCTCGTGTTAAATGTCCTTGCATAGCTCCGTTCTGTAACCATGGGTTACGCCTAGGGATTCATCGCCCTAACACCTGTCAGTTGAATTGTCTACACACGCCATCGACAGACACGAAAGATACGTTAAAGATGTTTCCCACAATATTTAGGCATTTGGTAATACGAGTTCGAAGTACAAAAATAATCGTTCATGGAAGGGCAGATGTTTTAAATTAGGACAGAGAAAACGCTACGGGGACACACTTAGATATCATTAAAGGCATTCGATATAACAAGGATACATGAGGCATCCAGAGATACAGTGGCCGCACAGAGGAGATCAGCTAGAAAGGCCGATTAAAAGGACGTTCACTTGAAGAGAATACTCCACACTCTTACTGTACAAGAAACGTCCTCATTATACAAGATATGACCTTACATTGCAAGGCAACATCTCACTGCCAAGCCCTCACAATCCAGACATGCCCTCATTGTCCAACGCAGTGCCCTCATTGTCCAAGACATGCTCTAACTGTCCAAAATATGACCTCACTCTGCAAGATTACCCATCACTGTCCAAGAGCGTGCCCTCACAATTCAAGGCATGCCCTTATTGTCCAAGACATGCCCTTATTGTCCAAGACATGCCCTTACTGATCAAAACATGCCCTTATTGATCAAGACATGCCCTTATTGTCCAAGACTTGCCCTCATTTTCAAAGAGACACTCCACTGTCCAAGAGAGACGGCCAATGCCTAAGAGATATCCGTCGTCCAAGCAACACATCACTATCCAAGATATACCCCACTGTCCAAAACACACCCTACTGACCAAGAGAGGACCCCACTATCCAAGACACACTTCTGCACAAGAGAGACCACACTGTCCAAGAGAAACCCCACTTTCAAGACATACCGTATTGTCCAAGACATATCACACTATCCAAGACATACCCCACTGCACCAATACAAACCTTGCTGTCCAAAGCATACGAGCACTGTCCAAGAAAGGTCGTCATTGTCCAAAACATGCCTTCATAGTCCAAGAAACTCTCACTGTCCAGTACATGCTCCTCTGTTCAAAACATATCACCACTGTCCAATACTTATCCACACTGTCCTAGTTACTTCCGGGCCCGCATCAGATGTGCAGGTCATGACAGGTCCCACACACGACTAAATATGGCCTCATGTCGGATGAATGAAAGATTGGTCTCCATCACCCGTGAACGAATCGGGCGTTGCTGTTAACACTGTCTGCTTTCAAATGTCTCTCTGGCGAGAGAAGTCAGTGCCAGTCTTTACAGGGCACCAGTCTCTACTCGCCCAGATCGTCTGACGTCCTGATCATAAGCTAGTTCTGTAACGTGCAATGGGGTGAGAATTAGACATAACTTCCAGATATCTTTCTAATGTTATTATTTGAACCCTGTACACCAGATTGAAACCACTTTCCCAACTCTGATTGTAATCTCCTCACTATATCAACGATTGGTCTCTCTATGTGAGAGCCACTGTGCCTTCAGTAAGACGAACCACTTGAACCCGGTAGATCTTGATCTGATGCCTTCACACACTTTGCGAAGTGACCGGAAGAAACCTTGTTGGCCCGCACCGACTAAGCACTTCCCTCTATCCGAAAAGTGTTTAATTAATGCGAGACAACTCAGGAATATTTTTTATGCGAGACAACTCGGAAATAATTTGAAACAACAAGTGCAACACTGAATTATGCCCCATTATTAGTTTATTATCCAACCATTAGAGCCGTGTGTTGAAAGTTTTAGTAGTGGTGGCGTTCGCCGAATAGTTAGGTGATGGGAAGTAATACTGACGTTAAGTTATCGAAAGATGGCATCCAGTTTTTGGCATCCAGTTTTCCGCGCGTTTAGGCAGACAAGACTTACTCATCAAAGACATACAGGCAAGGGTTATTCCTGTCTTACATTTAAAAGACATGACTTACACCTTACAAAGACTGACAAGACGCATACCCTACACAGAGAGAAATGACGTAAAACCTGACATAAACTGACACGACTTATAACTTACACAAACAGTAATGACTTGTAACTTAAACAGACATACAAGATTTATACGTTACACAGACATACAAGACTTATACCTTTAACAGACAGAGAAACATACGAAACTTATACCTACACACACAGGCAAGACGTACAACTTTCGAAGACGGACTTATAGTATAACAAGACTGACATGACGTACACCTTACACAAACACGCATGACTTATTCCTCACACAGTCAGACAGACAAGTCGTGACAGACAAGTCTTATTCATTGAAAAGACAGACACTAGTTATACCTTACAGACAGACAACACGTATACTTTACACAGACAGACGAGACTCACCGCATACACAGACACACAAATAAATTTTCAACCTTACACATACAATATATATATATATATATATATATATATATATATATATATATATATATATATATATATATATATATATATATATATATATATATATATATATAACCCACACATGAGACTTCCACCGCCCACTGTCAAGACTTATTTCTCACACAGCAAGACTCATCTCAAATATATGTCTTAGAACTCACCAGACAAGACTTATTTCTCACACAGCAAGACTCATCTCAAATATATATCTTAGAACTCACACAGACAAGACTTACACATACACTTGGACATGTGGCATCAACAACATAAGCAAACATTTATGTCTACTATGTTTATTTTGCTTTGCAAGAAATATACATTTACAAAAATGTGATGAGGTATATTTCATTCATCCTTTACGTTCCATATATTTACACCAGCAAACACATAGTTTTTTTTTTTTTTTTTTTTTTTTTTTTTTTTTTTTTTTTTTTTACATTCCATATATTTACACTAACAAACACATCATTATTTATATTCTTTCTTTCTTCTTTTCCTTCTTTCTTTGTTGTTCACTCGCTTAAACTCAAGCGTAGTCCTTACACACTACTTGAAGGAGTAAGACACTGAATTTTACGTGTGGGACTTCTTTCCCTTTACGGAGGCATCTCACCTGTAGCATAATGGCTAACCACCATTATTCAGTAACAAGACCGCAAGCCAAGAAGAGGAAATAATAAAACAATTGACTTCACAACCGCAAACTGGAACTAGGACTTAAACTTAACATCGAAACTGGAACTGCATAAGTGACAGATGACGTGGATTCTTAGAAAGATTTCATCAGACAAAGCTCGGAAACCCATTGGATAGGAGGAGACATGTGACCCGCTTTCGCGCCAACGCATGTTTAGCATATGTTAATATTTCATCAGAATATGGTAAGCCCGCACTTTTTCTGCAACCAGCCTGATGACCAGACTTGAGAAGCTGGTGTGACCACATTTTCAAACATGGGATTGCGGAGTGTCTAGATCCGAGGTAAGCTTGTAATTCCCGAGATTAGACTAAGAACCCGATGTATCAGGTATCAAGAAATGGTATCCAGTGTTTGTAATGTCAATTGACATGTATTATTATTAATTAAAACCTCTGAAATGTAAAAATGCTCGACTGTAGATTCTGACGACGCAGAGCCGTTCCCGGGCAAACTGACACTCTCAAACTCTCTTCGATGAAACTGCAATCTCTGATATTCTTAAAGATAATTATTAACTTTGGGAAGTGCATTATACTACTCCATTCTATTCTGAACAACTGTACGAAGTGATGATTCTAAAGCAATCTTGTGCATTTCAGCAGACCACTGATAAAAAATGCTATCACTACCTACAGCTAAAATGACAGTTCGTGTACTAGAATAAGTGCCTTGTTTTAAAACAGACTTATCTATGTCTATTTTCAATTTAGAAAGTTGAGAGAGAAATCCAATCTTTTCTTTCTGCTTCATCTATTGAATGGATAGGTTTGAAGGATAAATATTATATTTATGTCAAATTTTAATTAGATAAGTAGCACTTATGAACTGCATTACATCAGAAGAGTTGAGCTTCGCGGAACTCCATCACACGAAGTGAACTTAACTCATTACTCAACATAACTTAAAACACAACACCACTCAACACCACTCATCACCACACAACCCAACACTCAACATCACAACAACAACAGATAATGGGAGAGAGTATTAGACACAGAAGAAAAGAAGAAGTTGTTAATTGGGAAAACACAGAGAATTATTTATACACAACTAATAAACCCCATTGAGTGGAAGAATGTTATAAATGTATGCCAATCTTATTTACACGCATCTTGACACACTCTCACTCTTGTCCACTGTCTTGACTGTCCACTGTTCACTCGACCCCAGGTCAATTGACAACTTCACAATCAGCAGGAACCAGGTTATACAAGGGTACACAGTGTTGCTAACTCTGACCCACCCCAAATTAACCCAACACTAGCTTAGAGAAAAAGAGGAGGGAGGGGAAACTAGTTCCTACTTCAGGAATTTAGATTTCTTCTGACCTACTTTTAGAATATTGTATTGGTAGATTGTATATATTTATGTGAATTTTAAACAGTGATCTTGGTGGCTACCAACAACCACCCAACCAATCAGCAAACTAACCACCTAAATCAGACCTGAAAGAGGGAAGCCGGAGAGAAGAGATGAACCACAAGTGGAGAGGAAGATGACTTGGCCATGAGCAAAGTATGGGAGGCCTTCAGAGGAGCTATACGGGCAGACCTGAAGTGGATCCATCAGTCAATGGACCCTGGCTTACCAAATCTTCCAGTCACCAGGTTACATTTTCTATGGTACACACCACACCCAATTTCAGGAAACTGATATTTAATTGTTGATTCATCATCTTCACACTTAACATGTACAACATCAAATGTTTACTATGTTTTCACACTTGTTGACATCTCAGTATTGATGCTTGTTTATTGATGGTCTGTGACAATGGTCCAATATGCAACTTTCTAATATATCTTGTGTAAATCACAATAGAGATGTGTGTACTGGCCAGAAGGCTCGGCCCAGTCAATAAATGATTAACATGAATTGACCTTCTGTTAATTTATCAGTTCAAACCTATCTGTGAATCACCAGCTTCTTTGTACATATGTTGTCAGAATCTAATGTGATGATTATGTGTTTGATTGTTTAAAATAAATCCACTCATAATGACTTACTAAAATGGGGGAGAGAAGACTCTAGATCTATCACTGCTCAACTATCCATGTTTTCTTCATCTAAATCAGGCTGAGAAAATTCTCCAGACTTTCCTCAGATTTGATAACGAAATAAAGGGGGCTCCAGAGCTTACAGAATCCTTGGAGAAGGGGCAGAATCCCAGTTAGTAATCATTATCTCACCAGGGCCATAATCTATATCTCCTAGACTACTTAATAGAACGAGGCCTGCAGATAACTCAAGGTTCATATTCTTGGGGTTATTGAAGATAGAAGAGGATGGGCTCTACTTCTTTTGTTAGAAATGGGGCATGCACTACCGTGATCTCCCACTCCCTTCAAAAATATATGACATCACCTCCATTTAGGAGAGGTGAGCATCGGCTATGTTCGCACAGCTGAGAGACATTGGCCTAGAGGCGTTCGGTCCTGTCCCACAGTTGAGAGCCCTAGGATGCGTATCTAAACCAGTCATATAGCAGGCTTAATACTTAATATCTCACCTCAAGTTTGTGGTGAGTGAGTATCGGCCGCGCCCTCACATCCAAGGGTTAATGGCTTAGAGGCGTTCATTCATATCCCTCATCTGAGAGCCTTAGAGTATGCTTCCAGATAAAAAAACTAGTAGCATCGTTCGCCTGATTTGGACTTTAAACTGCTATCCTCAGTCTGCCTGCAAGTGAGCAGGTTGTGTCTTTCTTGGTCTGGCCCCTGTCCCAAGACCTGTCCGATATGTAGTTGTGCTTCCGTCGGCAGAGCTCTTGGGGTCAATGGGACACGCAAGCCCCACTACCAAGGCAAGGTGAAGACACGTCAAGGTTGATTTATATTATATAAGATATATACGAGTATATACACCAACAAACACATCACACATCATTGTAGTCAGGTCTTAGTCAGATATGACTGAGCTACCAGTATGACAGTAGACGGATATCTACCTGCTTTCTGTTCAGGCCGAATGTTGGGCGGCGCTTACCAAACCCGACACCCCACATTGTGCCAACGGCTTCGGGCGGAAGAGCGCAATTGGTAGGGTACTAGCCTTATCCTGGTGCGAGGAAATGCAACCCAAAGACAAAATAAGTCATGGCATGGCAGACCAGGCCCTAAGCCTTGGTTGGCAGCTGGTCTAGGATCGAAGCTCCGACAGGCTGACAGTTAGAGCATTGCTTTGCTTCTATCCGGCAGCTTTCTGCAGCTCTGTCTTCGTTCCAGATGTATAGAGTGTTAACTTTCCTCTGGAGTGAACTAGGCAGGCCGAGAGAGGGATCATGCTGCATGGGCAACACATGGTTTCTTTATTTTAGCCCAGGCTTTGTGCTATGGAGAGGCAATAACTCCATCCCTGGTCTTAACCGGTCTCGGAATCAAAGCGAGAGGCAACTGTTAGGGTTATAAGTCCTTGTCAGTTGGCGTAGACATGGGGCGCCACGCGTTGCCTCTGACGGTGGGAGACACCTACAGGTGTCACTGATCAGCTACCGCCCGCCTCAAGCTGGGCAGCCCCCGGCCAATTGGGTGCTGATCCGCCACAGCCAGCCTGCTTCAATGGGTGCTTGGAGTTAGGACAAAATCTGAATCGCAGGCTGTAAAACCAATGCACCAGGTACTAATAAAAGAATAATAGAAACCTCAAGCTACGGCTTGCAACCTGGAACGTGAGAACCATGTGTCCAGGATTTTCCACTGACTTGACAAATATTGACGATGTGAGAAAAACGGCTGTGATTGATGCTGAACTCAATCGTCTTAACATTGATATTGCTGGCCTGCAGGAGACTCGCCTCGCTGAGGAAGGGTCACTCAGGGAAAACAATTACACCTTTTTTTGGAAGGGAAGAGGGCAGGCAGAAAAAAGGCAACATGGTGTGGGCTTTGCAGTGAAGAATTCGCTACTGGGAATGATTGATATCCCAGCTGGAGGTAATGAAAGATTATTATCACTGCGCTTGGCAACCTCTTGTGGATTTGCCACCATTCTCACTGCATATGCACCGACACTCGCTTCCTCTGATGATGTGAAGGATACGTTCTATGAGCAGCTAGACTCTGCGATCAAGGCAGTTCCAAAATCCGACTACATTTATATGCTCGGTGATTTCAATGCTCGTGTGGGCAAGGACTCGAGTTCATGGCCAGTGTGCCTTGGAAAATACAACATCGGTCGCATGAATGATAATGGGCAAAGGCTGCTGGAGCATTGCACTAGAAATGACCTATGTATTACAAACTCCTTTTTTTAAAACAAAAGAGATGCATAAGGTCACATGGAAACATCCAAGATCCGGCCATTGGCATCAGCTGGACTTCATTATCACACGGAGACAACATCTGAACCATACATCATTAACTCGAAGTTACCACAGTGCTGACTGTGATACAGATCATTCTTTGGTTGTTGCAAGGGTTAGACTGAGACCAAAGAGAATCTACACAGCTAAACACAAGTCTAGCCCCAGGATTAATATTATTAACACTCACGATCCTGGAAAGTGCTTTGAATTTCAACAGCAACTTGAAGACGCTTTCAATGATACATCAGAAAATTGTATAGTAAATGATAAATGGAGTAAACTTAAGGAAACTATTTATAAAACAGCGGTAGGGGTTTACGGCACTGTGGATCATAAGAGGCAGGACGGATTTGCGGCAAACAGCCAGATACTGCAGCCCTTGATTGATAAAAAGAAGATAGCTCTCTTAAGAAACAAGGAAAGACCAACGCGTAACACTCTGAGTGAGCTGAAGCAAGCGAGGAAGGATGTAGCAAAAGGCTGCCAGGCAGTGTGCGAATGACTATTGGATCAAGTTATGTGAGTCCATTCAAATCGCAAGTGATAAGGGAAACATCAGAAGCATGTATGAAGGGATAAAGAAAGCCTGTGGTCCAATGATCAAAAGAAGTGCACCGCTGAAAACCTTGACTGGAGAAATCATCACTGATAAGAAACAGCAGATGGATAGATGGGTAGAGCACTATTTAGAGCTTTACTCAAGTGAGACCAAGCTAGCGGATGATGCCCTCAACGCCATAGAGGCTCCTACCAACTCTTGACCACCTGGACACACTTCCCACCTATAACAGAAGTTAAGTGTGCTATAAATGAGCTTGCATCTGGCAAGGCTCCAGGTAAGGATGGGATTCCAATAGAGGTAATCAGGAGTGGGCAAGACACACTCGCTCTACAGATCCACCAGCTAATAGAGCTATGCTGGCGAGAAGGACAAGTCCCACAGGATTTCAAAGATTCAAACATCATAACGCTGTACAAGAACAAGGGAGATCGGAGCGACTGTAACAACTATAGGGGTATCTCACTTCTGTGTATTGTTGGGAAAGTATTTGCCAGAATTGTCCTGCGCAGACTTCAAGTCCTGGGAGATCAAGTCTACCCCGAATCACAGTGCGGCTTCCGTCAGAACCGGTCTACCATTGATATGATATTCTCATTGCGACAGATGCAAGAAAAATGCCGGGAACAAAATCAGCCACTGTTTATTGCCTTCATCGACCTCACAAAGGCATTCGATTTGGTCAGTCGTGAGGGTCTGTTCAAAGCACTAAAGAAGATTGGCTGCCCACCAACTCTTCTGTCCATTGTGGAATCGTTCCACACAGGCATGAAGGGTATAATCAAGTTTGATGGCTCAACTTCAGAAGAGTTTGAAATCAAGAGTGGAGTTAAGCAAGGTTGTGTACTAACCCCACCCTCTTTGGGATATACTTTTCACTTCTACTGAAATATGCCTTTCGTGATCAGGATGACGGTATATACATTCACTCACGCTCAGATGGTGGCCTCTATAATGCTCAGAGATTGAAGGCCAAGACCAAAATTAGCAGGGTACTAATCAGAGAGTTGCTTTTTGCGGATGATGCTGCGATTACGACCCACTCTGAGGAAGAATTACAACATCTACTATCTGCATTCTCCAATGCTTGTTCTGAATTTGGTTTAACAATTAACAAAAAGAAGACACAGATTATGTCACAAGGTGCACATGGTGTACCATCAATCTTTATTGACGACGCCGAACTGGAGATAGTAGACCATTTACATATCTAGGATCAGAGGTAAATAGCAAATTATCCCTCGATCAGGAAATCAACATCAGGATTGGCAAGGCAGCAACAACAATGAACATGCTAGCAAAAAGAGTCTGGGAGAACAGGAAGCTTACTGCCAAAACAAAAGTCCTCGTCTACCAAGCCTGTGTCCTTAGTACTCTTCTTTATGGCAGTGAAACCTGGACAACTTACTCACGCCAAGAGAAACGTTTAAACAGCTTTCATATGCGGTGTCTGCGAAGAATACTTGGTATTAAGTGGCAATACAAAATCACAAATACTGAAGTATTGGAAAGATCAGGTTGTGTGACGGTGTATTCCATGCTCAGTCTTCGTAGACTTAGATGGATAGGACATCGTTAGGAGGATGGATGATGGTAGAATACCAAAGGACATCTTTTTTGGTGAATTACAGACGGGTAGGAGATCTCAGGGTCGGCCTCTACTACGATACAAAGATGTGTGTAAGCGGGACATGATTGATACAGGCATTGATAATGCACATTGGGAGCACGTCGCCGCTGAACGTGTTGCATGGAGGGCAACTATCAGAAATGGAATAAAGACAAAGGAGAAAATGATTGCAGATAAAGCACACACAGAGCGTGAGAGACGTAAGATGGTGCAAAATGGTGGAAATGACCATGTTTTCACATGCACCTACTGTGGGCAAACATTTGCAACAAGAATTGGCCTTACCAGCCACACTCGCCACCGCCACGGATTGTAGTTATTAAGCCTTTTTAAAGCACAATGTACCAAACTATCGTCTGTCAAGACGGAAAGGTGCCAATGAAACACATCATAATCTACATTCCATATATTTACCGATAATGGCCGTGCTACCGATGCAGAGTCGATTGGTCTATAACAGTATTCGGAAACGGAAATATATCCAATACACTCCAGGCCTCTTAAACAGCAATGTTTACATACACGAGCCAACACTGTGGAGAAGGGGTTACTGACGAAATTCGCAAAATCTCTCATACTGCGTTCGAAACACAGCTGCGGGCAATTTGACAGCTGACCGCCTTGCTTTGGTTTTTACGCAATGATATGAGTGCTAGTCTGTCATAAATCAAACGCAAATTACTGAACGTAAACTTGCCAAGAAATCAAGAATAGCCATAAAATGGTGGTGTTGACTGCAACGTCCTGTAAAGGATATACAACTAACATTGTATTTTACAAACATGTTCGAGGGGGGGGGGGGGGGTTGGGGGGTTGGGAGTAGAACAGTGGCTATAATAGTCGCACGAAAGCGGGTGGTCGTGTTTTCAAATCTCTCATTAAGCAGTAATAAGTTTACACTTAATGAATTGACACGGGCTATGTAGTCTATCAAGCATTACTGGGTACCTAAAAGTGCTGGGGTAAGAAAAGGTGGTAGGTAATATATGGGCCATTTCACACATGGAGTTCGACTGCTCAATACAAATATGAAGCTAGCATAATATATGGGTCATTTCACTCATGGAGTTCGACTGCTCAATACAAATATGAAGTTAGCATAATATATGGGCCATTTCACTCATGGTGTTCGACTGCTCAATACAAATATGAAGTTAGCATAATATATGGGCCATTTCACTCATGGTGTTCGACTGCTCAATACAAATATGAAGTTAGCCTAATATATGGGCCATTTCACTCATGGTGTTCGACTGCTCAATACAAATATGAAGTTAGCATAATATATGGGCCATTTCACTCATGGTGTTCGACTGCTCAATACAAATATGAAGTTAGCCTAATATATGGGCCATTTCACTCATGGTGTTCGACTGCTCAATACAAATATGAAGCTAGCATAATATATGGGCCATTTCACTCATGGTGTTCGACTGCTCAATACAAATATGAAGTTAGCATAATATATGGGGCATTTCACTCATGGTGTCCGACTGCTCAATACAAATATGAAGCTAGCATAATATATGGGCCATTTCACTCATGGTGTTCGACTGCTCAATACAAATATGAAGTTAGCATAATATATGGGCCATTTCACTCATGGTGTTCGACTGCTCAATACAAATATGAAGCTAGCATAATATATGGGCCATTTCACTCATGGTGTTCGACTGCTCAATACAAATATGAAGCTAGAATATTATATGGGCCATTTCACTCATGGTGTTCGACTGCTCAATACAAATATGAAGCTAGCATAATATATGGGTCATTTCACTCATGGAGTTTGATTGCTCAATGTTGTTTGTCCATCAAAAATGATGATGACCACTCATTTCAACCAATGGGGCTGAAAATGTGTAGACATGAGTTCTAAGATGGCTGATAAGGCCTATTTTGGCTCGAAATATTGCTTATTAGTTTGGTTGGTTAGTTTGATGGTAGGTTGCATGCTAGGTTGGTTGATTGGTTGGTTGCTTGGTTGGTTGGTTAGTTTGTTGGTTGATTGTATGGTTGGTTGGTTGATTAATACTTTGGTTGAATGATTGGTTAGTTGGCTAGTTGATTGGTTGCTGCTTGTTTGTTTAGTTGGTTAGTTGGTTGCTTGCTTGCTTGTTTTCTTGATTAGTTGGTTGGTTAAGTGGCTGATTGGGTAGTTGGTTGGTTGCTTGTTTGTTTGCTTGGTTGGTTAGTTGGTGGTTCGGTAGTTGGTTGGTAGCTTCGTTGATTGGTTGCTTGGTTAGTTGGTTGGATGTTTGGTTGGTTGGTTAGTTAGTTAGTTGTTTGTTTTCTTGGTTGGTTGATTAGTTGTTTCGTTGGTTAGTTGTTTGTTTGATTGGTTGGTTGCGTAGTTGGTTGTTTGGTTAGTTGTTTCTTTGCTTGGTTGGTTAAATCGTTGGTTGCCTGGCTGGATGGCAGGTTGGCTTGCTTTCTTGCTTATTAGTTTGTTTAGTTAGTTTGATGGTTGGTTGCAAGTTAGTTCGGTTGATTGATTGGTTGGTTGGTTGATACTCTAAAAGTACTGGAGAATTTTGGTCATAGACTATAGAGGATGGTAGAGGATGGAAACACACCACGGTGTGGCTAACACAGCTCTGGGGACCGAGTATCCACCGGAATAAGTGGACAACTCTGCAGCTGAGCAGAGCAGGGCACTTCACTTGTCCTGACTAGTCGGAAATGGCTGTCAAAGGCAGAGTTAAAAGACCACCATGTGAATGTGGAAGGCAAGGGAAATCACCACATTATCTTCCCAAGATTTCATGGCGACACACATATCAGAAAAGTAACTTAGAAGGCCCACCTATTCTAAAAGAAGAAGTCGCTGACGCTATGAAACATATGAAGAAAGGAAAAAACAGCTGGGCCAGATGAAATCACAATAAAAGAATTAGAAGTATTGGGAGAATTTGGAGTAGATATATTAACCAAAATGTCTAATGATATTTACAACAGTGGATATTTGCCGAGCGATATGCTGAAATCTGTATTTATAGCAATACAAAAGAGACCAGGAGCAATTGAATGCGAAGATTTTCGTACAATTAACCTCGTAAACCATGTCACTAAGCTTCTACTCAGAATTATAATGAGAAGAACCAGAAGGAAAATAAAAATGGAAATTAATGAAGAACAGTATGGTTTTATGGAAGGAAAGGGTACAAACAATGCAATATATATTACGAACACTAATAGAAAGGTCAATAGAGAAACAGAGCGACATATAGTTATGCTTCATAGATTATACTAAAAGTAAAATATGATGAACTGGTTAAAATGTTTGAAGATATCAACCTTGATGGGAAAGATTTAAGAATAATAAAGAATATATACTGGAACCAAGTAGCAGCAATTAACATGGGAAATAAAGAGGGTAGTTATGAACAGATAAGGCTAGGAGTATGACAGGGGTGTGTCTTGTCATCGATCTCTTCTACCTATACAGCGAAGTAATAATGAGAGAGATCAAAGAGAAGCCAGGAATACTAATCGGAAGATGTAATATAAACAATATACGCGACTGCAGATAATGCACAAGATCTACAACAATTAGTAGACACAGTTGTTGTACACAGTGAGCAGCTGGGGTTGGAATTAAATTGTAAAAAAGACACAGGTTATGGTCGTCACTAGGAAGAACGAAGTACCACAATGTAATATACAAGTAAATGGGAATATTCTTCAACAAGTGAATCGGTACAATTATCTCGGAACAGTCATACCATCTGATGGGAGATACCTTGAAGAGATTAGAACAAGAATCGCCATGGCGAAAGTAACCTTTAGCAAGATGAAAAACATTCTGACCAATAAAAAGATGTCAATTGAAACGAGAAAAAGAGTCTTGAGGGGATACATAGAGCCTGTTATTTTGTATGGATGTGAAACTTGGACAATGTGCAGTCAAGCTGAAAAACATCTGATGGCTGCAGAAATGTGGTTTCTGAGGAAAATGCAAAGAATACCATGGACAGACAGAAAAACCAATGACCAGTAACACAGGAAACAAATGAAAATCGTAATTGATTAGAGAAATTAGACGTAACAGTCACAATTTTTTGGACATGTTATGAGAAGAAATGGATTGGAGAACGTAGTGACAACTGGCAAGATCGAAGGGAACACCAGAGGAAGACCGAGAGGAAAATACCTGATGGCTTGGCCACATGGCATGGACGAGACAGGAACACTGAGCTGATCCACGACGCTGGCGATCGAGTGAAATGGCGAAGTCATGACCGTCCACGCTTTCCGGCATTGCACATGATTGATTGATTAATTATACGCTATGCAGATGAACACAGTATTGGATGGCGGATAATGCAACAGACCTACAACAATTGTTGAACACTGTATAACAGAGAGTGCACAGAAAGGACTCTCCTTGAATATCAAGAAAACAGTAAACAATTGGTGATATCAAAGAAAATGGGAACACCAAAATGTGACATATGAAATAGAAGGGGAATATCTCAACCAAGTGGATAATTTTAAATGCCTAGGGACAATTATAACATCAGATGTACAAACAGCGATTAGAGCAGAATAGGGCAGACAAAAAGCCGCATTTTCAGAAAATGAAGAGTATCTTATGCAATAAGTTGCTATCAATGAATGTATATAGATAGTGCTAAAATGCTATATAGAACCAGTTTTGCTGTATGGCAGCGAATCTTGGAATGTAAATGAACAAATTTTAGGAAGACCTAGAAGTAACAGAGATGTGATTTTTAAGACGAATGCTGCGCAATCCTTGGAATGCCAGAAGTAACTAACAACGATTAGCTGACAGAGGCTAATGAAACTAGAACACTATATACAACAATAAGAAAGAGACAAACAGCTTTCTTTGGTCATGTGATAGAAGAGAGGCATTGGAGAACATCGTGACAACTGGAAAGATCGAGGGAAGAGAGGCAGAGGCAGACCAAGAGAAATGATGCTGGACGGATTGAGACGGTGGCATGGAGGAATATCATCGTCAGAGTTGATCCAGAACACCAAAGACCGAGATCTGTGGAGAGCCAGTTGAACGCCTACGACAAGCCGGCATGGGCACTTGATGATGATGATTGCTTGGTTGGTTGGTTGGTTAGTTGGTTTGTTGGTTAGTTGGATAGTTAGTTGTTTGGTTGGTTGGTTCAGTAGTTTGTTGGTTGGCTGATTGCTTGGTTAGTTGGTTGGTTGGTTGGTTGATTAGTTAGTTGGTTGTTTCCTTGTCTGTTTGCTTATGTCGTGTTTTTCTTTATAGTGTCGTCCCTGGAGTCAGGGGAATCAACACCCACATTATTTTTAACCCCATATCATTATTCTGGAGAATCCACTAGATTCCGTCCACAACACTCCGTCAGTCACTGGATACCTCTTTCTCTCTCTCCCTCTCACCACTGGATCATGCCCCTCTCACACTTCCCCAAAACAACATACTAAACAACTCTAGTTTCCAAAAAATCAATAACATATTAATGTAATGAAGAAAAGTGTATGTATGTGAGAAGTCTATGTGTAGAATGTATGTCGTATACTCTAGTGTGTCTGCAGAATCAGACCGAACAGCTCAGGAGCAAAGTCTGATCATCCCGGTAAGGATCACACAACATCATCATAGTTCAGCACAAAATTACCTCACCAAAACGATGTGTCCCTCCTGCTAGATGTTGACTTCCTTCAGTAGCTTTTTGATAACCCCGATGCCTGGTCACCAATCACGGATATAGTCCGATACTTATCCTGAATCGATCCTACACAATGTTACCAAATGTCCTTAAAGTTCTGAGACTTAACAATCCTTGCATCGTGAAAACACGGAACACTGTCCCTTGTAATAACATGGTTAATTTCTAAATGTCCTAGAGTTTCACAATTACACAGTTATTGTTTACAGTCCCACAGGAATCTAATAACTTAGTAAAAACGCCAGGTTCATTTTCCTGTTTCATAAATAATCACTATTGTTCTTTCTACATAGATAATCACTATTGTTCTTTCTACATAGATAATCACTATTGTTCTTGTTCCATGTGGTATGGACAATAGTCTCACTATTGTTCTTGTTCCATGTGGTATGGAAAATAATCTTACTATTGTTCTTGTTCCATGTGGTATGGAAAATAATCTCACTATCCACTTCCGTGATCCCTATCACTAAGAAGTCTTCTGCCGGATACTTATATGTTTCGGCTCAACAAAACCATGTTCCTTCAGACCCTCTTTATCATGGGCCCAGTGCAAAAGCCGCCAAATAAATCTTCCCGCACTAATTTATCCATGATCTTAAATAGTGATGTTTCAGCTTGTTTTCTTCATAACCTGAGGGGAACCTATGAAAGAGAGAACACACCTGGTGAGAGAAACCGGATACTGACCACTATTAGATGAGTGTAGGTCGACGGCCTCACTCAGATATATCATTGGCACCTTGCCGTCTTGACAGACGATAGTTTGTGCTCTAAAAAGGCATAATAACTTTTAACTATGGAGGTAGCAAGTGTGACTGATAAGGCCAATTTGCGCTGTAAATGTCCGTTCACAGTGGTGCATGTGAACACGTGGTCATTTCCACCATCATGCACCATCTTACGTCTCAAACGCTTGGTGTGTGACTTTTCTGCAATAATTTTCTCCTTTGACTTTATTCCATTTCTGATATTTGCCCTCCATGCAACACGTTCAGCGGCGACTTGCTCCAATGTGCATTATCAATGCCTGTATCAATCATGTCCCGCTTACACACATCTTTGTATCGTAGTAGAGGCCGACCCTGAGATCTCTTACCCATCTGTAATTCACCAAAAAAGATATCCTTTGGTATTCTACCATCATCCATCCTCCTAAGATGTCCTATCCATCTAAGTCTACGAAGACTGAGCATGGAATAAACTGTCACACAACCTGATCTTTCCAATACTTCAGTATTTGTGATTTTGTCTTGCCACTTAATACCAAGAATTCTTCGCAGACACCGCATATGAAAGCTGTTTAAATTGTTCTCTTGGTGTGAGTAAGTTGTCCAGGTTTCACTGCCAAAGAGAAGAGTACTAAGGACACAGGCTTGATAGACAAGGACTTTTGTTTTGGCAGTAAGCTTCCTGTTCTCCCAGACTCTTTTTCTTAACCTGTTCATTGTTGTTGCTGCCTTCCCAATCCGGATGTTGATTTCCTGATCTAGGGATAATTTGCTATTTACCACTGATCCTAGATATGTAAAATGGTCTACTTTCTCTAGTTCGGCGTCGTCAATAAAGATTGATGGTACCCCATGTGCACCTTGTGACATAATCTGTGTCTTCTTTTTGCTAATTGTTAAACCAAATTCAGAACAAGCATTGGAGAATGCAGATAGTAGACATTGCAATTCTTCCTCAGAGTGGGTCGTAACTGCAGCATCATCTGCAAAAAGCAACTCTCTGATCAGTACCCTCCTAATTTTGGTCTTAGCCTTCAATCTCTGAGCATTGTAGAGGCCGCCATCTGAGCGTGAGTGAATGTATATACCACCATCTTGATCACGAAATGCATATTTCAGTAGAAGTGAAAAGTATATTCCAAAGAGGGTGGGAGCTAGTACACAACCTTGCTTAACTCCACTCTTGATTTCAAATTCTTCAGAAGTTGCACCATCAAACTTGATTATACCCTTCATGCCTGTGTGGAACGATTCCACAATGGACAGAAGAGTTGGTGGGCAGCCAATCTTCTTTAGTGCCTTGAACAGACCCTCACGACTGACCAAATCAAATGCCTTTGTGAGGTCGATGAAGGCAATAAACAGTGGTTGATTCTGTTCACGGCATTTTTCTTGCATTTGTCGCAATGAGAATATCATATCAGTGGTAGACCGGTTCTGTCGAAAGCCACACTGTGATTCGGGGTAGACTTGATCTCCTAGGACTTGAAGTCTGCGCAGAACAATTCTGGCAAATACTTTTCCAACAATACACAGAAGTGAGATACGCCTATAGTTGTTACAGTCGCTCCGATCACCCTTGTTCTTGTACAGCGTTATGATGTTTGAATCTTTGAAATCCTGTGGGACTTGTCCTTCACGCCAGCATAGCTCTATTAGCTGGTGGATCTGTAGAGTGAGTGTGTCTTGCCCACTCCTGATAACCTCTATTGGAATCCCATCCTTACGTGAGCCTTGCCAGATGCAAGTTCATTTATAGCACACTTAACTTCGTTATGGTGGGAAGTGTGTCCAGGGGTGGTCAGAGTTGGGTAGACTCTATGGCGTTAAGGGCATCATCCGCTAGTTTTGGTCTCACTTGAGTAAAGCTCCAAATAGTGCTCTACCCATCTGTCCAATCTGCTGTTTCTTATCAGTGATGACTTCTCCAGTCAAGGTTTTCAGCGGTGCAACTCTTTTGATCACTGGACCACAGGCTTTCTTTATTCCTTCATACATGCTTCTTATGTCTCCCTTATCACTTGCGATTTGAATTGGACTCACATAACTTGATCCAATCCAGGGATGGAGTTATTGCCTCTAAATAGCACAAAGCCTGGGCTAAAATATAGAGATCATGTGTTGCCCATGCAGCATGATCCCTCTCTCGGCCTGCCTAGTTCACTCCAGAGGAAAGGTAAAACCCCTACATCTGGAACAAGACAAGCTGCAGAAGCTGCCGGATCAGCAAAGCAATGCTCTAACTGTCCGCCTGTCGGAGCTTCGATCCTAGACCAGGCGCCAACCAATGCTTAGGGCCTGGTCTGCCCTGCCATGACAATTTTGTCTTTAGCTTGCATTTCCTCGCACCAGGGTAAGGCTTATACCCTCCCAATTGTGCTCTTCCGCCCGAAGCCGTTGGCACAATGTGGGGTGTCGGGTTTGGTAAGCGCCGCCCAACGTTCGGCGCTAACAGAAACCAGGTAGTACCGTCTACTGTTATACGGTAGCTCAGTCATATCTGACTAAGACCTGACTGACCTCAGATATATTAACAGTGAACCAAACTCTGTCATGGGACAGAGGGAGCTCATCACATGGGTCTGAGTTAGGGTAAGACAAGGAAAGACCAAATGTAAAGTGCAGCACCCCAGTAGACACCCCACTGGAAGATTCCACCACTGGGACATTTCCCCTATCCCCCAACCATCCTCAATCTTTCTACATATCATCCCACTTCACTATTCCCAACCAGCTGAGCTAATTGACCTCTCACACTAGTTAGTTTTAACAATGCGATTGCCTACTGTCGCCGACACTCCTTGAATACCTAACCACAAAGCTACAACACTGTGCTCATGTCCTAAACACTATCTATCACTAGACTGTTTTACATTATTTACATCTAAATGCTATCTAATGAATACCTTATGAAAACTCAGCTCTATCCTGAATCGAATCTACACTTTGCCATGAAAGACACATGTTCATCAACGTTAATTGATACAGAACACAATAGATTCTTTTTTATATTAGAACAGAGCTAGTCAAAACACTTCAGCCTTGGTCAACTCCCGGTGTTCACACTAGCGGCAACAAGTTATGTTTCATACAGTCGGGGATTGTCCGAGTGGACGTCATTCGATGTCAACAACAGGTGGCCCCAGCGGCAGACAATCTGTTCCCAAACTTCACAAGAATAGTTTCCCCCCCCCCCCTTCTACAACTGACGCAACAGTCTTTTCCTCTCGAACGACCGACACATCAAACAATGCAGACAAATTTCCCATTTCTAGGGAAAATCTCAAAGATTGGTAGTTTCGTTTGATCCGACGTGTTCCCCACTAGTATCAAACAATTGCAGCTGTGAATACAGGCTGTCCCTGTTAATCTATCATCTTATCATTAACTACAGTGGTCCCTTGACAGCTTAGTTGTTTGGTTGGTGGTGGTTGGTTATTTGGTTGGTTGGGTGGTTAGTTTGTTGGTTGCTTGGTAGCTTGTTTCGTTGGTTCGTTGGCTGGCTGGCTTGCTTATTGGTTAGTTGGTTAGTTGCTTGTTTGTGTGCTTGCTTGGTTGATTAATTGGTTGTTGTTTGCTTGGTTGGTTGGTTAGTTTGTGGTTGCTTGGTTGGTTTGTTGGCTGGCTCGTTTGGTTGGTTGCTTGGTTGGTTGTATCGTTAGCTGGCTGGCTGGATGGCAGGTTTCGCTTGCTTTTTTTTGCTTATTCGTTTGGTTAGGTAGCTTGATGGTTGGTTGCATGCTAGTTCGGTTGATTGATTGGTTGGTTGGTTGATTAGTTGGTCGGTTGTATGGTTGGCAGGTTAGTTGTTTAGATGGTTTGTTGTTTAGTTGCTTGGCTGGTTTGTTGGTTAGTTGGTTGGTTGTATGGTTGGGATGTTGATTAATTCTTTGATTGAATGAACGGTTGGTTGGTTAGTAGGTTGGTTGCTGTAGGTTGGTTGGTTAGTTTGTTGGTTGGTTGTGCTAGTTCGTTTGGTTGGTCGGTTGGTGGTTGGTTAGTGGGTTGGTTGCTTGATTGTTTGCTGAGTAGTTGCTTAGTTAGTTGGTTGCTTGAGTAGTTAGTTGGTTGCTTGGTTGATTGATTGTTTGTTTGTGTGGTTGGTTTATTAGTTAGGTTTTGTTTCCCTGATTTGGTTTTTGGTTGGTTAGTTGTTTGTTTTGCTTGGTTGGTTGATTATTTGGTTATTTGGTTAGGTGGTTGGATGGGGTAGTTGGTTGGTTGCTGGTTGGTTGGTTGTTTGTTTAGTGCGCTGGTTGTTCCATCGTTAGTTTAGTTGGTTAGTTATTAGTTAGTTGGTGATTGCTTGTTTGCTTTGGTTGTTTGGATGGCTGATTAGTTGGTTGGGTGGTTGGTTGGATAGTTGCTTGGTTGCTTGGTTGTTTGGTTTCTTTGATTGGTTGACTGCCTTACTTGCTTTATTTGGTTGGTGGTTGGTTGGCTGCTTGTTTGATTGCTTGGTTGGTTGCTTAGTTGGTTGGTTGCTTAGTTGTTTTGTTGGCTGGCTGGTTTGGCTGCTTGTTTGATTGCTTGGTTGGTTGCTTAGTTGGTTGGTTGCTTAGTTGTTTTGTTGGCTGGCTGGTTGGCTGGCGGGCTGCTTGTTGGTTGTATCGTTGGTCGGCTGGCTGGCTGGCAGGTTGGCTTGCTTTCTTGCTTATTTGTTTGGTTAGTTAGTTTGATACAAGTAAATGGGAATATTCTTCAACAATGTGAGCAGGTACAATTATCTCGGAACAGTAATAACATCTGATGGGAGATGCCTTGAAGAGATTAGAACAAGAATCGCCATGGCAAAAGTAGCCTTTTGCAAGATGAAAAACATATTGACCAATAAAAAGATGTAAATTGAAACGAGAAAAAAGAGTGTTGAGATGCTACATTGAACCTGTACTTTTATATGGATGTGAAGTGTGGACAATGAGCAGTCAGGCTGAAAAACATCTGATGGCTGTAAGATGTGGTTTCTGAGGAAAATGCAAAGAATACCATGGACAGCCAGAAAGACCAATGAACAAGTCCTTCAAGAAACAAATGAAGATCGTAAATTGATTAGAGAAATTAGACGTAGACAGTCAAAAGTTTTTTGGGCATGTTATGAGAAGAAATGGATTGGAGAATTTGGTGACAACTGGTAAGATCGAGGGGAACAGACCAAGGGGAAGACCTAGAAGCAAGTACCTGGATGCTTGGCTTGTGGCATGGTCGAGACAGAAACACGGAGCTGATCCACGACTCTGGTGATCGAGTGAGATGGCAGAACATGACCGCCCACGCTTACCGGCATGACACATGATGGATGGAGTTAGTTTGATGGTTGGTTGCATGCTAGGTTGGTTAATTGATTGTTTGGTTGTTTGATTGGTTGTATGGTTGGCTGGTTAGTTGTTGCGGAAGAAGTGAAGCGTGTGTAGTTGTCTTGCCAGTGGATGTGGTGTAAGTCTCGAACTCAACACCGACTATAAGTTAAATATACTTATTATTTATATGACGTGATTGATAGCATGCTGATAGACAATCATGACGCCATTTCGCAGTTTCACTGAAACCACCAATGTCAGATGGCCTGTAGTTTGACGTGTGAGAGAGCAGTGTACGGAAGCAAGGCTAGACTCAGTCATCTCGGGCGCTGTACATTTGCGGTGTGTTAAATAAAGATTGGATTCAATGAGACGCAGTTACTTTGATTAGCTTCTCATTCAGTGTCGTCATTGTACAGATTTTCTGTACCATGAGTGAAGAAGGGACAAGCTACATAATTAACCTACACATCACCCTACGACAGTTCATACCCGTCAACGTCATGGCACTGGACTCCTCAATGTCCATAATTTTCCTACAACCATTTCCTGTTCTTTCACCCATTCTACAAATCTGTGTTCTCTTTCGCTTTGCGCTCCCAAACCCATGGTTGCCTACACTGCATCCATCGTCTTGATTTCCTACCTCTGTGTTGAAATCACTCATTATTATATTTATTTCTGATTTTTTACAGTTATATATTCTATATCTCTGAAAATATTTTCTCTGAACAGGGAAAAAGATCTGGAGGCATTACTCTCTAACGCCTCTCTTAATAGGCTGATATTGACCTACTGCATTATCAATCTTTATAGCAGCTTGTTGTTTCCAAAGTATGTTTTATTTTACAAGTTTAAGTTCTTTCTTATCAATATGTAGATCTGCAATCATCTTTATCATGTTGACATGTTTTACTTTATCAAATGATTTGTGTATTCAATAAAGTAAAGATGTAGGGCTTTGTTTCACTTCTATAGAACGTTCAATTATTGTTCTCACCATATACACAGCATTTACTGTACCTTTCTTTGCCTCCTATAAATTATAAACCGACATTGCTCTTCTCCTATTTCGGATTGTATTTTCTTCCTAACTCTTTGCATGATAATTCTTAGCAAATTCTTCGTGATGTGCCTAATTGTACCAACCGTACGATGTTGATCTCCTAATCTCCTAATCTCTTTGGGATTGCAAATAAATATAGAATTATATCATTCAGGATGTATATCTCCATTATCATATGCTGTGTTCAGCAGTCTGGTAACTTGGTCTATTCTATAATATTCTTCTAAGGCAGTGGTTCTCAACCTTTTTTGGCCCATGCCCCCCTTCACCATATGTTGAGAATGTCATTCCTCCCCTTTCGTATTTCCTCCCTATAAATTCCCCCTCCCCCACCCCTGCCCCAACATAGTATACGTAAAAATGGAAGCTAACTTTAATAACACATACTAGAACAAGTTTAGAACGTCTACATAAAACGTGATTTGTGGGTCTACTTACGTTATAAGTACGAATATCAGAAAGGGTAGGAGTACAGAACCGTAAAGTATGGAGGGAAAAAACAATATCAAGTAATCGGTTCTTGTATTAACGCGATTTTGAAATAATCTTCCATCCCCACCCCCCCACCCCCCCCCCACCCCCCCCCCCCCCCACCCCGGGAAACCCTAAAATTCCCCCCTAGGGGGGAATTCCCTACCGGTTGAGAACCACTTTTCTAAGGCATTGATCATTTATGTTTTGATGTTGTCTGAACTTGAGGTCTTTCCAGTTTTCATATGGTTAAGCGCATTCTGAACCTCCATCTTCAAAATGAATGGTCCTTCGTTGTTATTTCGAATAGCATACTGTTCTCTAGTATCATCATAAAAGTATTTCACATACTCTGATCATACATGTAAAATCGGATCTTTTTCTAGTATAGAAATAAATCTAGAGACATTACACATTTCTGTCGCACACCTCTCTTATTAGGCTGATACTGAGAAAGAAGTTGTTGGTGTGTCCTTAAAATAGTTTGCACCGCCATCATAACTTGTTGTCATCTGCAAATTGCTAACCCACAAATGTTCTTTCAAGAGTTCAAGTAATTGAATGTCCGATGGCGCCAAGTATATTATTATAATACTTGTTCATTTGATTGTGTATCATGTTTGGCCCAAACCTACCTTTTGTTTGGCACTGAATCAGTTAGGATGTTTTTAAAGTTGTAAGGAATGTACAAATGCCTGAAAATGCCAAATGTGGAAAATATTGTGTGTGTGTGTGTGTGCGCTTGTGCGTGCGCGTGCGCGCGCGCGCGTGTAGGCGTGTAGGTGTGCGTGCGTGCATGCGCGTGTGTGTGTGTGTGTGTGTGTGGGTGGGTGAAATAACCTCATATTCAAATTATATCATGCTACCCAGAAAGGCTGTGCTTTGTGAGAGTGCACACTGTCTTGATTCAGAGGAAGATTTTGTGTACATGTTATCCCTCGTGTAGGCGTGTGGGTGTGCGTGCGTGCATGCGCGCGTGTGTGTGTGTGTGGGTGGGTGAAATAACCTCATATTCAAATTATATCATGCTACCCAGAAAGGCTGTGCTTTGTGAGAGTGCACACTGTCTTGATTCAGAGGAAGATTTTGTGTACATGTTATCCCTCGTGTAGGCGTGTGGGTGTGCGTGCGTGCATGCGCGCGTGTGTGTGTGTGTGGGTGGGTGAAATAACCTCATATTCAAATTATATCATGCTACCCAGAAAGGCTGTGCTTTGTGAGAGTGCACACTGTCTTGATTCAGAGGAAGATTGTGTGTACATGTTATCCCTCGTTTTCCGGTCACACCATTGTTTAGTTCTGTATGGATATATACATAATGCTGTTCATAAGTAAATATACATGTATTGCTTGACCCCGGTCGGGTATCAAGAGCTGTCAATTTGTATATTGTCCTGTGTGTCCTCTAGTCTCAACTTCTTTCTTCTACTCTACGAGTGTCAAACAATACATCTGTATTTATGTATAAATGGTCTTAGCAGATTCAGTGCATAACAAACAGTAAGTGTTGACCGAACGAATATGGATGGTGTAAATGGGAATTTGGGGTGTGTCACATTTATGACCTAAAAGTTGTTAATATGGTAGCAGCCATGTTGTATTATATATCAAATTAAGGCAGGTTGCTTAGTGACAATTACTGTATTGATATTTTAATTTAGACAACATTTCGCAATGACAACATTTCGGCTATATATAAGCCAATGATATAGGAAGTCGCTTAAGACGATTAATTATCCCATAGCACTTAATCAGTTAATGGTCTCAAAGGGTTCCCCTGTTGATATTCCTCTGTGTTACGTCCATTAACCAGGTTGCCACGAAGCAGCAATATTTTCAACCTTTGACGTCTTAACGAACAGTCAGCATCACTTTTCCTGTAAATTTATGAGTTCTGCGCTTGAATGAACAAACGAGCTTTATTTTGAAAGGGTTACATATTGGGCACGGAGGCCCGTCTTACATTCGGCCCTTCGAAACACTCTTTTTTCATACACCAATTATATATTGTGCATAGTTACATTTACATAGAAAAACAAACAAATTGTAAATGAATGCTGTGAACATAAACAATGCATATTACCGTATTATGAGACAGGCAGGCCAACAGACAGACACACATACACACACAGACAAGCACACGTGCATAAACACATACACACATACCTGCATACATACTTACATCATTTACACAATTGTGTTGGGAGCCCAGATTTCCCATTGCATTTTGGAAACTTTGGTTTTGGGTCATTATGATGACCCCAAGTCTCATCATCTGTGACCAAGGTCTTCACAGTGTTTTCTTAAGGTAACTTATTCAACAGCTGTCGATAGAAATTTACCCTGGTTTGCTTTTGTTCACGAGTCAAGAGGAGCGTAAAACAGGCGTCACACACTTTTCTAATGCACAATCTCGCGTTTACAGTTCTATTAACATTTCATCACTCAATTTTACTGCACTGGGTGTCTTCACAGTTGTCATTACTCGACCTGGTCAGTGATTGTCTTACTTATGTATTTCTGTGGTTGTACAGTGACAAGAGCCAGAGTGTTCGTGTCGTCAAGTTGATGAATTAATCAGGCATCACGCATCGATTTACCACAAGAGTTGAAAATAATCATGAAAAGCGTCAGTCGAGCCGAGACCTTGCAAGAAAATAATGGTCTCGCACATGTTGATCAATTCATTAATTTAATTTATTAAGTCGAAATTATTTAATATTTTGCTGTGATGCTGACATTGTTATTTTTTATATGAAAAAGTATTTTCACTAATCCGATATAAGTTTTACATAGTCAGGTCTTAGTCAGATATGACTGGGATACCATGTGATAGTAGAAGGTACTACCTGCTTTCTGTTAGCGTCGAATGTTGGGCGGCGCTCACCAAACTCAACACCCCATATTGTGCCAACGCCTTCGGGCGGAGCAGCACAACTGGGACAATACGAACCTTATCCAGAGAGAGGAAATGCAACCTAAAGACTAAATGTCATGGCAGGGCAGACCAGGCTTAAGCCTTGGTCGGCAACTGGTCTAGGATGGAAGCTCCGACAGGCGGAAAGTTATAGCATTGTTTTGCTGATCCGGCACATTCTGCAGCTTGTTTTGGTCCAGATGCATTGGTGTTACCTTTCCTAGGGAATACACGAGGCAGGCCGAGCGAGAAGGATCATGCTGCATGGGCAACAGATGATCTCTAAATTCAGCCCATACGTTGTGCTATGTATTACTCCATTTTACAAATTATCGTCTGTCAAGACGGCAAGGTGCCAGTCATACAACTGTGTAGGAAACCGCATTGAGGTGGTAGATCCAAGATTTCTACACCGGTCATCAGTCTAGAAAATAGACAAGATATCACAGCTAATTATTATTAGTGATATTTCAATTTTTGTATGTTGATTCATTAATAGAATTACATAATAAACAACTGAGCGAAGATTGATATGTCATTATTGCATGCATGCAATGTCAGTTAATATTAACAACCACAGATAAGTGAGCAATCACAAGTCAAGCATACTGAAAGAAACATACGAGGGACTTCAAATGAAAACCTTACAACTGATAGAAATTACAATAACACTGTTATATGCAATATCGTGCAATAATTAATATAGTTAATTTAAATTAATTAAACCGATTTGATTAATTAGTAAGTAAAGTAAAGTATCATACATTTTAATAGATACCTTATAAGTTTAAATGAAGATGAATTACATGATCGATTAAATGATTATATGCAACTACAGCAATTTTTGAATGGTGTTATATATCACACTGTAAACAGGATTATTCATAAGCTTGTGTACATTTCAGAGCTGTCCCAGGTGTTTGTTGTCTGCCAAGGGACTACCGTGTGAGCGAGACAAAAGTTCTGTGTTTACAGACAGACTAGCGGCCTAGACTCATACATTACGTGCGTGCGTGCGTTTATGTGTGTGTGTGTGTGTGTGTGTGTGTGTGTGTGTGTGTGTGTGTGTGTGTTCCGTTTTGAGATGGTGTTTAAGAGGCAGAGGTCGCAGCTCAAACACATTTGAGAATCAACGCTTTAAAGTATCTTCTTCGGGCAGTAAGCTTTAATACATTACGACCAAGGGATAGGCATAAGTGAATTCAGGACAGTTACCTCAGAATATAGTGTCAGAAGTGGGGGTGTGCCACTGCCAAGTTGTTCACTATCGCTTGCTAGCAACCTTAGTTTGCCAGAAGTGACAAATGTTGATCTCTGACCGAGACTACAATTTGTCAGTAATTGACTCAGTACAAAATTTATATGGCCGAAATAAAGATTAAGCTCATGAGTATCAAAGAGTACAGCTGCAAGTGGCTCGTTAAACAAAGGTAAAATTAGCTGGTCTTGATATTCCCCAAGCAGTGGGAAAGGGAAAGTTGGATTCCAATGTTCATTTCAACAAATAGACTACTAGGCAGTTAAGGTTTACCCCTCTGACTTATCTCCCCTCCCTGTTATGTAATTAAACCTCCACCAAGGTAAGCAACGCAATTGCGTCCCTTGGAAAACAAAAGTATAACAACTGAACTATGAGTTAAAACAAGCTACAATAACTTCTATTGTCTATCACTACCATTGAAGATATGATGGTTATCCAGATGATGCTAGTAAACTATAGAAGTTTATGCAATACAACAATGAAGTGATGAAAAGCATATATATATATATATATATATAATTATATAATATAATATAAATATAATATATATATAACTCTAACCTACTGTATCATGTTTGGAACTGTGGCGGGTTAAATGTGAGATAAATAAGAGTGTCGATATTCGGAACGTCGTTCCGTCCTGATGCCACCTGGTTCTCATTGACACTGCAAGGTAAAACCTGGGCTCCTGTTGAATTGCTTGGAAGACATAATCAAGAATGTGTATTATCTAGTTCTACATCAGTACAATCTTAGGTAATACATATACACACCCACAATTAAAAGTATGGCAATGGTTATCTACCAGCTTTACTGTGTTCACTCTCCTCTTTCTCCCTCTGAACCTCACTATTACTGTTGATAGAGACATTGCCTTTCGCGTGTTGTTTAACACACAAAATACTCGCTTGTTAAAGTTTGAAGAAGCAATAATGATCTATCAACGCAAGCCAGATTTGTGCAAACAGAAAGACATGCTACTCAGCTTAAAATTATCGTGGTAGACAATTGATATTACTGTGCGAACATGTGTATATTTCAGCTTGAATGATTTATCTTGTCAATTTACTTTACGTTGTGTGATTTATGCAGTATGTACCTGACGAGATGCAGCGAAATATGAGAGGCAATAAATCGTGGCAATCTATTGTTTGTGTCTTCGTTATTCAAACCTGAAGATATGTTACCATCACCTGGAATGTGATGAGATACCGGCTGAAGTAATTAAAGACGGTAGGAGAACATCATTTAAATCTATCACGCATTATGTAAAGAAAGATGTGGAAATATAGCATATGGCCAAAAGATTGGAAGAGAATACTTTCATTCCAATAACAAAAAGGGCTAATAATAATAACCATATTATCAATACTCCAACACTAACAGTAAACCTGGGTTTAGAGACGGTGGAAAGAACGCAGGCAATGAACTACCTAGGGATAAGTTTTGATCGATGCCTTTTTATCATGAACACATAGACCGAGTGATAACAAAGGCCAAGCGAGGTCTGGGTGCAATGCGGGTGATGGCGGCGGAAAATTGTGAGCAGCGCCAACTATGTCTCCTTTACGAGGGTCTGGTCCTTTCTGTTTTAGGGTATGCCATGGCGATCCTCACTATCAGCCGTAAGCAGAAGGAAAGGATAGAAAGGATACAGAACAAAGCTATGCGTATTATTCCTGGATGTACAAGAGATACAGCATGCAGGGCGAAGCGCTACCTTCTTGATATTCCAACCACTGGAGACATAATACAAATTTTCAGAGCACGTGCCTACCTCAGAGTCAACGCAAACACACAACATCCAGTGCACAGTAAAATTAAGAAGGTAAGGGCAGCAGGTTTAAAAGAGGAAAGTCTTGGATGGGTCAAGACGAAGACATTCTTCAACAGGTGTGTTCACTTGAGGAATAGGACCTGGCGAGGAGTGGGTAGCGCATGTCCAACAGAATTCTGTACGTCCTTTTCAGTTTGCATCCAACAAGACAGAAAATGCAGACAAGAACATCCAGCTCCTGTGGAGGCGGAAGTACAGGCTTCGATCTTTGAGAATTCTTTGGAAAGTGATGCTGTCATTTACACAGATGGGTCGTGCTTTCAACGAGTGAGAAGTTAATATGCTTTTACTGCTCAGGCCGGAGGGAGTATTGTGAAGGAAGATGATAGTGCTTTTGCTTTGACCATAAGTAGCCTGACTATGGAAGTCATGGCAGTAAGTAAAGCAATAACATTGCTCGACACACAGACATTCACTAGGGCATGTTTCCTTAGTGGCTCAATGAGCATGATCAAGAAGATATAGATAGGGTGGATTCGATGAGAGTGGCTGCTGTCTCTCGGCTGGCAAAAATTAGTTTCATTTTCATTCCAGGGCATGCCAGTGTACGAAGAAATGGGCGGGCTGACAAGCTTGCAGGTAAGGCTACGGTGGAGGGCGGACGCGCCATGGACCAGGCTGACATTCTGAATGCTCTACGAGAAGTAAGACTTTTGCGAGAACCACATGATGATTGTGAATCTACAACCATGTTCAGAATGCGAGAACAGCAAATTAAAAAAGTTGTGGCCAAACAAGAACACTACGCGGGAAGTCAAAGAAGATTACTAAACCAACACAGAACATGTATTAGTGACTTAATATCATACACTTTACGGTGGTAGTAATCCTTGATGATAGAGGAATTTATATAACCACATACACAAAATATCCTTGGGGAAAAGAATGTGCCAGTTAAGAAGTATACTTTTGACATGCATCCAGTGGATGGATATTCCATAAAGGTGTTATAATGGTCAATTTGCTATATCAAGGATCATGTTTAAAAGAATGACTGGTTATGTAACAGTAGATGGACGGCATATGACAAGAAGACTTTCATATTTAATTCATCATGGGATGTTGCAATAAATGTTCAAAGTAGCCTGATCCATTGGGTTATGTTATCTCCTGCCACTGACCAGTTGCAGTAGAAGCTCTCTGATATCTCCAACAGTGATCATGACAATGTCCAGTTCCAGATCGTTCTTGTATGCTTGTTTATGTATATCTTTGACATTCCGAACCTCATTTTTGTTTTTTGAGCAAATAGAGCCAATCAGGAAGGAATCATCTCTGTTGTCATCATTGACAGTTTCATCAGACAATAAGCGCCAAACTCAGCAGGTTGTTTCATCAAGGCCATGATAACTTTTTCAGCATCCCCCTTCAGCTCAGATATTCAAGTCTTTGATCAGATCCTCGTTATACAGTTCCTGGTACCTCTGCTTGAGTTTCTGTCTGTCAGAACTGGAGTTCTTGACAATGATACCGATAACTGTGTCTTCATCTGTTACCAGCTTTGCGCATGGCCTGGTACAAACGTTTTGCATCTTCACCCAGTTTCATCTTTCTTATCCGGTTCTGTTGTCCGAGGTATTATTGTCATCTTCATCAGTCTCAGGGTCAGTTTCATCGACCTTATCAATTATTCTCAATAAGGGTTTTTCTGATAGTACTCCACTTGTCTCTTCCTCCATGTCTTCTCTGAGGGATTGTTTATATAGTTTTGTAATACTTTTCCTTGATGGCAGGAAGGTGCCAGCTCAGAATTGAGATACAAGAATCCTTGTCAGAGATCTTTACTTGTTGTGTTCCAATGTCTTTCATGGTATCTTTTGAAACATTTTGTTGAAATGTTGTCTGGTTTTCCAAGGCTTTCACAATAGCCAATAATGCTTTCTCTGGCATCAACTACAATGGCTTTCTTGATAGAGTCTGTAATGTCTTTATAGTAAATCTTTTATGTGGCAGCTGCAACAGCTTTCACGTGCGATTTACTCTCTCTAATAAACAGTGTTTTCAGACTGTGCATAGATGGTTTCTCATGAAATTCTTCAGCATCCTTCTCCACTTCATTCTTGTTTATTTTGCCGTCTTTGTCTCTCTTCTTGCTGAGAAACTGTATCAAAACATCCCTCAAGTCTCCTGTTGTCTCTTTCTTGATTTCAGATTCAAGAACCGTTTTGTACATTTTCTTGTACTCATTTTTGATGTCATCCAAGTCTGCTGCTGATTTGAGCAAATCAGAGAAATGAGAGTAGTTTCATCAGTTCCAAGACCTTTCATGGCTTTATTCAAGCAATAGGCATCATATTCCAAAGGAGGCTTCAATAGGGCTACAATGGCATCTTTGTAATCCCCAGTAAGCTCAGCTTCAAGATCTGCCACTAAATCCTAATTGTAGATTTCCTGGTACCTAAGTCCAGCACAGTTAGGGCTATAAGAGCTCACAAGGCATTCAGTTATGATCGCGGCCACTCTTTGCTCTTGGGGATCCTTAGATCACAGGGAAGATCTAAACCAACAAAAGAAATCTTTACCCAACCACCATGGTGGACACCAGAGGTAGAGAATTCATGGAGGGAAAAGAGGGCGGCCATACAGAATTGGCAGAGGGTGCGGAGAGCAACCAATTCAGTTGACACAGAATTGGAAGAGGCTGAAAGGTATAAAAAAGTAAAGGTGCAGGATTTTAAACTCCAAGCAGCAGATGCGAAGAGGATTAAGTGGGAATAGTTTATCAATGAAGTCGGTGGGGATGTGACATTGGGTAAATTCTGGAGGCTGCACCGGCAGATGAAGAGACAGGTGATGCCTGGTACACAGGGCACTGTTTATGATTGAAAATAACCGACCTATGCAACTGACATGGACAAAGGGGAGCTTCTTTTCTTGCGGCGATTTTTTAAAACAGACGGATCAGCAAGATAGGGCTATTAGAGATAACGGTCAGGAATACTTGTCACGGGTCACTAGTAAGGAAGACTGTGAGATTAAAGGGGAGGACATTAAACGGGTACTGAAGCGGGCTAAAGACCACAGCGGCAAGGTCCAGATTGGGGTGAGGTACCTCCATATGAGGAACATAAATGATGGGGACTTGGAGGAGATGGCTCTTTGCTTCAACCTAAGCATCAATACGGCGAAATACCCTACGATTGGCTGCATAGCTAGCTGGTCCCACTCCTAAATCCAGGTAAGGATCACTCCAGACTTAATGGATACCGAATCATAACCCTGCAAAACACGTATGGCAAAGTCCTCGAAAAGATAGTAGCACGCAGGATTCAGCAACATTTGGAAAGTCGCGGAATCTGCTTCCCCAAGGACTCGGGAGCTAAGGGCCTGGAAAGGAAACCTGGGCCAATGCTACAATTTTTGCATTTAATGTCTATGAGGGCTTCCAGGATAAACAGGAGACAGTGGCGGTTAGCTCATGACCTGGAGGATTCGTATAACAGGGTCAGGTATGATACGGTTAATATTGTTGGACATGGAGGTCTGGCCCTTGCCTGTTAGATGGGTTGCGGCAGTCCTTATTGAGCGTAAGGTTGCACTGCGCATGGGTTCCTGGGACTTCTGGACCCCTGTACTATTACACCTGGGTATGCCGCAGGGATCTGCCTTGTCCCCAGTGCACTTTAATGTCAACACCAGCAAAATCGCAGCTATTGAGACACCAGGTGTGGGTAGAATCTTGACATTTGCAGATGGTGTGCTGGTATAGAGACAGGGCAGAGACAGGGCCAGTTTGGCGAAAGACTTACAGGTGGCGGTAGACAGGGTGGCGGAGTGGTGCAGGGACGCAGGGGCCATTATACACCCAGACAAGGCATCGGTTGTGTGGTACTCCCTGGATAACCGGATCGTCAAGGCAGAACGTCCCAGGTATTATGTTGAATGGATGTCCTCTTAGTCGAGAGAGTAAATTGAAGTACTTGGGTATCACCTTTGACAGTTATTTGTCTTTTAAGGATCATGTGGAGGCTTTGGTAGTGAAGGCTGGTATGGGGACTTAATGCATTGAGGGCTATGACAGCAACCGGGGTAGATCAGAGGATGCTGTACAGGCTCATTCAGCAGTTAATCATTTATGTCATTGAGTATGGTTTGGGCTGCTGACAGTATCAAAGAGGCCAGCTTGAAAGGTTGGAGCGCATACAGAATGTCTGCCATGCAGGTTAATCCTAGGGTGCACAAAGGACGCACCTAATTATATGCATGAGGCCATATCCTGGCGCTACCAGACAATGACGATAGGCATAGGGTCCTTCAGGCAAATAGTACCTGAGAGTTTCTCGCAGCCAGGATCAACCCGCTGCATGCAGCAATGGAATATGGTCAAGGTCATAGACTAAGAGAGGCAGGTCCTGGATGGCAGCAGCAGAACTTTCTATACGTCAGGTGTGGATCTGGAGACCATCAATCGTGAAAGAGAGTGGGTGATGAAAGTTCCGGAGAGCCATGACGGACTGGCAAAATGTAATACACTGGGGCCATGAGTGCAGTGAACGAGGGCAGCGGGCCGCACAAGAGTTTGAAGTGCAACAGCTTGATCCAGAGTAACACCACATCAAGGTGACATAGTCCATCTACATCGATGGGTCAGTGGTGAGAAATAGACCGGAGTGGCTGGGGCTTTAGTGCAAAGAATAAGGGGCGTCTTGAAAAAGTGAGAGGTCTGGCATATAGAACTACGACCTCCAAGCATGAGAATGGAAGTGGAAGCAGTAACAGCGGTTATGTCTCCGGTGGCTAGAGGAGACTAACTGCAACACACATTGTAATCTCATTACGGATTCAAGAATATGCTTAGCAAGGTGGAGAAAGGAAATGTTTCGTGTGGAATGCTCTCGTCCCTTCAGAGGTCACAGATTGGAGAATTGTATGGATATTTTGCCCTGGCCATGCGGGTGTACTGGGGAATGAACAGACTGATAGGCTAGGGCAGGGAAATGCACCTCTTGGTGGTATTTTGGCCTAATGGGACAAGGGAGGGTGTGGGGGGGGGGGGGTGGAGGTGGGTCGTGCGCTGAATTGGACCGAGGCGGAGAAGAGCGGAGGAACAGATTGAGAACCCCACATGTGGAAAGATGAGATTGGCGGGGGATCGGCAGGGGTTCTGGAAGAATCTCAAACTGAGAAGGAAGACCAGGAGAACTTTTAATCAGATAGCGGTGGGAACGATTAGTAGTATGACTCTTTGCTGGCTGTTGAACGAGGGGACGAAGCACGTATGTGAATGTCCTGAGTGCAGTGATGTCGGTTCTTAACTCAACTCAACTCAACTCAACATAGAACATGTGTCTTCAGTTGCTACACGCTGCGGGATTTACTGACAAGGGGATCCGAGCACTTATAGACTGAATAGTTCGATGTGCAATGAGGATGATCTGTCGACTAACTAACTAACTGACTGAATAACTAACTAACTAACTAACTAACTAACCAAAAAATGGCAACCTGAAATTATGCACCAACTTTAGACCTGTTGCCCTGATCAGTCATGCAAGTACAATTCTACTAAAAGTCATAATGGGAAGACTTCGTAAGAAAATGAAAGAAGAAATTAACGTGGTTCAAGGTGGATTTACACAAGAAAGGGGAACAAAAGATCACATTCTCAACATGCGTTTAATAATATAGAAGTCCAGAGAATTTGATGTAAACCTATTCTCATGTTTATCGATTATTCAAAAGCATTTGACTTGTACAACATCAGAAATTTTGGGAAATTATGAGGAATATGGCCTTTCCATCACATGTAATACAACTCATAAAAATTCTCTATGTAGACCAACAAGCAGCGGCTAGAATAGATGGCGATACATCAGATTAGTTTGGCATCAAGCAAGGAGTCCGTCAGGGCTGTGCGCTGTCCCCCTATTTGTTTAACATGTACACCGAAAATATAATGAGAAATGTCAAAGATGATATATTAGCTATACGATGCCCTAAATACATGACATACCGGAGATTTGGTATGCTGATGACACGGTATTGATATCAACAACACAGAATGGTACAGAAAACCTAATAGCCTCAACCCAATTGAATAGTAAAAATCAAAACTTATATCTTAACATAGCTAAAACAAAGATAATGCATGCAGATAAAACTACTATGAAGATAGGTATGTATGTTAATGAGGGAAAATTGAGGTGGTGGAAAATTTTGAATATCTTGGGTCATTGATTACCAACAACGGTGACACAATGAAAGAAATTAAATTACGACTATCAATTGCTCTTCAAAGACTAAAACAACTGAATAAATTATGGAATGGGACAGACAGAACTACAAAGATTAGATATTTAAGAGCATGCATCTTTCTTTCCCATTGCAACATACTCCTGTGAGATCGGGACACTTATTAAACAAGATGAACAGCGCCTTTGCATATAAATGTAATGGACGAGTTCTACGAATATCTTGGGTAAAGAAAAGAACAAATGCATCCATACTTCAAGAGCTGAATATTGAAGTATGTTGGCTATTAAAGACGATAAAACAAAGGATAATTGAAATATTTTAGTCACCTGAAACGTCACGAAAGCTTGGAGAGAACAATAATGGGGAAGGGGTATAGGGGAAAGGGGAAGGGGGGAAGGCCAAAAAGGGGGAAGATGGGGGGGCAAGAAGGTTTTGGCGGGGATGAATTCTCCAGATGGGTGTTTTTCAACACGCAAACATTTTATGTTTTGATCGATAGGTTTTCTACGGAAGGTTGTTTATGGGAAGCGGTTTTGTTAATGCCCATTCTACTATAATAGGACTTTTTTTTATATTCATACTAACTGCAAACTATTTTTTTATTTTTGTACTCTATTCTACATATCAAATACGGCACTTTTATGGTTTGTATTTTATTCTATACATCAACTACAGCCAAAACTGAGTGATATGAATGTTTATATTTTGTACTTTATACTGTCATCTACTGCCTGTAGTACCTTACCGTGTAGGACGGGGAGGGAGGGGGAGTCTTGAGCCTGGGGTAATAAAGGCCTCCTGCTAGTGTAGTCACCGCGAATTGCAGGTTAGGGTTTTCTTTGTGTGTCCGACATAAAATAATCCACACCTTACCGAGGATTCGAACCCGGATCACCCGAAAGAGAATCTGGCATTCTTAGCCACTCGACCAGCCACTCCTCCCACTCAGCCAGCCGCTCCTCGGTATTTTATACTATTTATCCACGTTGCCAAAAGCCGTGTGAAATTAGACTAAGTTTTGTACTATATATATATATATATATATATATATATATATATATATATATATATATATATATATATATATATATATATATATATAGTAAAGGCTTCGATCTTTATATTCGTTCTTCCATATATATATATATATATATATATTGTTCGCATATCCTTTACTGAACATCGCTGTCAACATCAGTCTCTTTCAGCTGATTGTTGATTTCTTGGCAAGAAGCTCAGTCGTTTGCCATTGCTTTCTGAGCTACTGGCTCACGTACCCAGTAAGTTACCGACGCGGAGAGAACCGCTACCGATTCTCGCGCACGTCACGTTACTCACGAGAGTATACGGGATTACGGAGAAAGTCGTGTAACACCTTGACCAGGGAGACCGGCACACACACACTATATATATATATATATATATATATATATATATATATATATATATATATATATATATATATATATATATATATATATATATATGCGTATGCGTGCTCTCTCTCTTCTCTCTATATATATATATATATATATATATATATATATATATATATATATATATATATATATATATATATATATATATATATCATCCAGTGCCCTGTCAGCTGGCGCATTCATTCATGGCTCCCGACAGATCTTGGATGATACTGACTCTGAAATATGTTTTGTCATGAAGTCTTTGGAAGATAATTTGGTGGTTTCCCCTAACCTTCCACATACATATGGTGGTCTTTTACCTCTGTCTTTGACAGCAATTTCCGACTGTAAGGACAAGTGAATGCCTTGCTCTGCTCATCTGCAGAGTTGTCCACTTATTCCGATGGACACTCGCTCCCCAGGACTGTGTTAGCCATACCGTAGTTTGTTTCCCGTCCGCTAACACGGAGAGGTGCCGTCGGGATTTTATCATACTAAAGTTATGGTCTATGATGGCCAAAATCTTCCAGTACTTTTAGACGACTATATATATATATATATATATATATATATATATAATATATATATATATATATATATATATATATATATATATATATATATATATATATATATATATATATATATATACCTAATACACCACATGCCGTGTAAAAGAGACCTTTATGTTTTGTACTTTAATCTGAATACCCAATTCGCCAAAGTTAAAGTTAGTTGCATATCCTTTACAGGATGTCGCAGACAACCCCAGCATTTTTTGGCTGTTTGTGATTTCTTGGTAAGTTTACGTTCAGTGGTTTGCTATTGCTTTCTGAACGACCGGCACTCACACCATTTTATAAAATCTAACGCAAGAGGTCTGCTGCCAAATCACCCTCAGCGGTATTTCGAAGCGGTATACGGGATTACGAACTCCTTGCCACATAGTCGGTAATACGCCAACAGCCGTGTAAAATGAGATCTTTATGTTAAGTACTTTATGCTATATGCCCATACGCCACAAGAAGTGTTAAAAGAGACCTTTGCGTTTTGTATTCTATACTACATTCCCACGCGCCACAGGGCATATAAAAGAGTCCTTTATTCTACCTATTACAAGCATCTGCAATGTCATCCCTCTCTCCTCCCTGAATAGGAGAATGGTGAATAGGGGGGGGGGGGGGGGGAAACAAGAAGAAGATGTAGGCACTCTGAACTCAAACCCTCCCCGTATTCTCATACACTTCAGTTTCAAGAAATTTGCTCCGAGATAAAGAAACAAATCAATACTTAAACATTTCGCCAGCTGTATATCTGGTTCGAGTAGTACTTTTGCCCCTCTGAGACGAAAGTAACTCCATGTAAACAGTTTTTCCAAAGTAAAAATCAATAGATGAAATTGCCCAGTGGGAGAAAAGATGGCACTATAGATTACTCATGTATATTCTGGGTTTTTCAAGCATTTGTATGTTGTTGCATTTACTCAAGTGTGTAAAATAATGTGAAAATGAAAAAAAAAATGAGAGGAAAGAACTGAAAGCACGTCTTGTAGACATTCAAGATCCTTTTGAAAGGCGATGAGATCAAATATCAAAAACTCTGAATGAGGGGATAAGAATTCTTCTGGACTTTACCCGGGTCACATCATTTAGCATACATGGCATATGGTCAGGTGACATATTAATCAAGAGCTCAGTGACACGAGAAAGTACAACATCCGAATTTGTCACAGTGAAACTTTAACTAACTTCATATCCGTTGATTCGCGATTATAGAAGGCAGGGAGAAATACGTGTATAGTAGATAAAACATTAGACTACAAATAAAACTATAGAACACATTTTAACCTTCCACCTCGCAGAAAGAACATATGCGCAAGAATAAATGATCAGGGAGCCTGCCGAAAGTGTCGCATACAAGCGCTTACTCCGTATCTCCAGCGGCGACCCCCAGGTGTCTCCGAGAAAATTGCACGGGTGAACCGAACGACGTGGGCTGGAATCGAATCCACAGTCTTTGGATCGGGAGGCTGGCGGCGGAACCATTTCATCACACAGACTGCCTTTCTTTGCCAAAGGTTCTCAAACTGTTTTGTCTTGAGTGTTATACGTTCTGAAAATTTACATTGGAAACACGAGGAAAACTGTTACATGTGAGGCACACATGATAGCTTGTTCCCGCCTTACTGCCTTTCGCTAACATTCATTAATCCTTTTAAAATGGGATATTGAGGTGTGTATTTCTTTTTCTTCCTCATTTCTCTTCGGAAGGGAATCCGTCTCACCCAGCTATTCACATCAAAGGTTTCTATGTCCGACTTCGGCACGCATTTGTGTAAGATTTACTTCCTCTAGACAGATTCTATCCAACGTAACGAGGTCTGTCTACCTATAGGTAGGTTTCATTTCTTACAACCGTCTGCCAAGACAGCGGCATTACGGCCTACTCTTTGCGATTTCCAATTGCCGTGGGATTGTTAACGTTCATTTCTTGCACACGGGAGCTCTTGTTTTTCGTCCTTATACGAGAAGACTAGGTGTCCGATCTCACCACTCAAGAGATCGGGGGACGCGTGATATCTGTAGTTCTTGAACAAATCCCCAGCCCTATGTGGGATCGAACCCTGTACCTTCTGCCCCTGAGACAGACACCGTAACCGCTCAGCCACGGCGTCCTGGATATAATTTTAGTATCTGCACGCCAGTGTGTCTTTATCATCATCAAGTGCCTTGCCAGCTGCGTATTCGTGCATGTTTCTCAACATATCTCGGTCTTTGGTGTTCGTGTGTAGATAAATATAAGCCTGTTTGACCTACATGTATAATTCTGTAATCTTGTCTAACATATTATATTTGCTTCCTTTTTCTTCTATGATTGCTCATCATTATTACTAAAATTATTTCTCCCGGTATCGGCGTCCTTACCGGCATGTTAAGAATCGGAGGAGCATGCCGCGTGGCCACAACACGCCATGAAAATCGATGTCCTCTACTGCCGGAGAATCAGAATGCTGAAATGGGAAATATTCTCTTTAGTTAGTTCATAATTAAACAGTGAACAACTAGGGTTAGAATTACATTGTAAGAAGACACAGATTGTGGTCGTCACTAAGAAGACGGAATTACCACAATGTAATATGCAAGTAAATGGGAATATTCTTAAACAAGTGCGTCGGTACAGTTATCTCGGAACAGTCATACCATCTGATGGGAGCTGCCTTGAAAAGATTAGAACAAGAATCGTCATGGCGAAGGTAACCCTTTGCAAGATGGAAAGCATACTGACCAATAAAAACATGTCATTTGCAACTAGAAAAAGTGTGTTGAGGTGATTCGTAGAACTTGTACTTTTATATGGATGTGAAGCTTGGACAATGAGTCAGGCTGAAAAACATCTGATGGCTGTAGAAATGTGGTTTCTGAGGAAAATGCAAACAATACCATGGACAGTCAGAAAGACCAATGAACAAGTCCTTCAAGAAACAAATGAAGATCGTAAACTGATTAGAGACATTAGACGTAGACAGTCACAATTTTTGTGGGCATGTTATGAGAAGAAATGATTTGGAGAACTTGGTGACAACTGGCAAGATCGAAGGGAACAGACCAAGGGGAAGGCCTAGAAGTAAATACCTGGATGGCTTTGCATTGTGGCATGGTCGAGACAGAAACACGGAGCTGATCCACGACTCTGGTGATCGAGTGAGATGGCAGAACATGACCGCCCACGCTTACCGGCATGACACATGATGGATGGATGGGTGGAAACTAGAGGACGCACAAGACAACATAAAAATTGAAAGCTATAGTTACCGACCTGGATTCAAACATGTCACCCGCTGCAGGAACAAATGTAGTTTGACGCTTGACCAACTAGACACATCGAAAAAAAGCTCCCTTCATTAGACAGGTATATCATTCACATGAATCCACAACTGTGGAACATGAACATAATTCGTATCTAACCATTGAACTAGCACCATAGGTCTCAGAATGATATACCTAAACACATCGGATCGTTATGTTGTGTCCAGCATATTTAGTTACATTACATTAACGATACAACTTATACGGCGTTTGTATTTAGTAAGTAGCTTGTTTACGAAGGCACGGGAGAATATTCAATCTTTAGCACAGACAGTATCTTTTTTTTCTGACAAGTACGGTACTGACTTCCACTTTCATTATATTGTAGCAGCAAGTCCTTTTTGGAACGCCGCTCCCGTCAGACACCGACAGAAAGCGTCTCAGTTACTTGCCAGTTCCTCTGCTTCAGGCATTTTCGTACCCAAGATGTCTTCATGTCCTGTGTTCATCTTCGTGCAGGTCAACCCCCTTTTCTGTAACTCTGCCTCCATCTATGTTCTTTCCAAACCATTGTTGCGCTAATTTTTATTAAAATATCCCCGATGCAATTTCCTGCTATGTGTCTATGGTGCGCTAGCGCCGTCACCTTGTGTGGGCCTGGGAGCAGGGGGAGGGGGGATACTGAACGTAACATTGTTTCAACCATCAGCCTGTTGTAGGAGATTGATCACAACGTCCTGCAAAGGACACGGGATATTTGTTTAATAGGGTCACCAGGTCTTCCACACAGACTGTTTGATCATTCATACAGCCCCGAAATCTTCAACAGTCTGTTTGATAATTTATACTGTCACGAAGTCTTCCACACAGACTATTTGATCATTCATACGGACACGAAGTCTCCCACACAAACTGTTTGATCATTCATACGGACACGAAGTCTTCCACACAAAATGTTTGATCATTCATACGGACACGAAGTCTTCCCCACAAACTGTTTGATCATTCATACAGTCACTGAGTCTTTCACACAGACTGTTTGATCATTCATACCGTCACGAAGTCTTCCACACAAACTGTTTCATCATTCCTACCGACACGAAGTCTTCCACATACACTGTTTAATCGTTCATACCGTCACGAAGTCTTCCACACAGACTGTTTGATCATTAATACCGTCACAAAGTCTTCCACATACACTGTTTGATCATTAATAACGTCACAAAGTCTTCCACATACACTGTTTGATCATTAATAACGTCACAAAGTCTTCCACATACACTGTTTGATCATTCATACAATCACAAAGTCTTCCACATGCACTGTTTGATCATTCATACAATCACAAAGTCTTCCACATACACTGTTTGATCATTCATACCGTCACAAAGTCTTCCACATACACTGTTTGATCATTAATAACGTCACAAAGTCTTCCACATACACTGTTTGATCATTCATACAATCACAAAGTCTTCCACATACACTGTTTGATCATTCATACAATCACAAAGTCTTCCACATACACTGTTTGATCATTCATGCCATCACAATGTCTTCCACATACACTGTTTGATCATTCATACCGTCTCGAGGTCTTCCACATAGACTATTTCATCATTCCTAGCGACACGAAGTCTTCCACAGAAACTGTTTGATCATTCATACCGTCACGAAGTCTTCCACATACACTGTTTAATCGTTCATACTGTCACAATGTCTTCCACATACACTGTTTGATCATTCATGCCATCACAATGTCTTCCACATACACTGTTTGATCATTCATACTGTCACGAAGTCTTCCACACAAACTGTTTCATCATTCCTACCGACACGAAGTCTTCCACATACACTGTTTAATCGTTCATACCGTCACGAAGTCTTCCACACAGACTGTTTGATCATTAATACCGTCACAAAGTCTTCCACATACACTGTTTAATCGTTCATACCGTCACGAAGTCTTCCACACAGACTGTTTGATCATTAATACCGTCACAAAGTCTTCCACATACACTGTTTGATCATTCATGCCATCACAATGTCTTCCACATACACTGTTTGATCATTCATGCCATCACAATGTCTTCCACATACACTGTTTGATCATTCATACCGTCTCGAGGTCTTCCACATAGACTATTTCATCATTCCTAGCGACACGAAGTCTTCCACAGAAACTGTTTGATCATTCATACCGTCACGAAGTCTTCCACACAGACCGTTTGATCCTTCATACCGTCACAAAGTCTTCCACATACACTGTTTGATAATTCATACCGTCACGAAGTCTTCCACACAGTTTGCTTGATCATTCACCCCGTCACGAATTCTGATAAAAAGAATGTATGTGTGACCATATATAACAGGGGTCACCAAACTACGGCCCGCGAGCCGGATCCGGCCCGCGGCGTTACTTCATTCGGCCCGCCGACGATGCTCGAACTTGCTTCTTATAATGTATTGAACACGAGACGCTGTGATAAAATTTAAATGTAAATATTATATTTAGAATAGTAGGAGATCTTCACACGTGCGGAAGATGGTTGCTACGTATCTTAAATTTACTATTTTCAATTATAAATTATTGTATCTCGATATTCTTGTTTATTGTCATGTTTACCAATTTCGCACCACCCCAGGACCTTCCCCGGCTCGTGGTAGAGCCGCCTACGCTCTGACTTTACCTTAATTTTCATTGCACCTCTCACACACACACACACACGCGCGCGCAGATATTTCTCTCCCCCAGATGCGTCTGTCTGTCAATGCAGGTCCGATGCTCCAGAAATATTTACTTTCCTTTTTGCCAATCATCGATTTTATGGGTTTGTAACAAAGATTTCTTTGTTTGACAGTGATAGGTAAGTGAAGTATAAGTGTTAATAGAGATAATAAAATAGCAAACATAGCATAAAAATGTCATAGAAGTCTCGTGTTAATATAAAAATATTATCCCCAGCTCAGAAGAATTCCCCGGTCAAGGTGTTAATCGAGCTGGTCTCTAGGCCATTGATTTTCAACCTTTCTGCTGGAGCAGATCCTTACGCAAATGTTTACGGTGCTCAAGAAACTCTGTGCGATGATCCAAGTGTCTGTCCTACTTATGTAATAAACCAGATTGGCATAAATGTTGCATTTAGGCGATTTTGGTCTGTTTCGTTGGAATCCCTGGCTGTTATTCGTGGAACCACGGTAAAGAGAAAACTTTGCTCTAGGCTGTTTATTTAGGCCGGCCCAATTTATATATTTTTCAAACCTTATTATGATCTATATTCTATTATCAAAGGTACATATACACCTTATATGTACCTTTGGTGAGCCGTAGCTTCAACAATGACACATATTCCACTGTTTTTTCTTGTGTTTCAATAGGATGTTAATGTTTCTAATTTAATGTATTTTTCATTTTCAGATCCCGTGTACTTCACTCTTCATTATGGCTACTAAGAAAAGAAAAGTGGACGTCAAGTGACGCGTTTTCAATGAAGAATGTGGAGTAAAGTACTTCTTTGTAGAAACAAAGTACCAGAAAACCAGTTGCGTAATATACAGCGAAAGTGCTGCAGTTTTGAAAGTGTACACTCTTCGGCGGCACTACGAAACAAAACACCTAATAACATATTCAAAGTTTCCTGGAAAGTTACGCTCTGGAAAATATGAGTCCATGAAGCGTGGTTTAGAAACACAAAGAAATCTCTTCACGGGAAGGTTTGCTGAAAATGAATCTGTCACTCGTACAAGTTTCAAAATAGTGCATAAGATGTCATAACGAAAAAAAAACTGTTTACTGGTAGCACCTTCATCAAAGGGTGTATGATGGAACGGCAAATGACGTGTGTCCTAAGAAAGCTGATTTGTTTTGAACTAGCAGCCTCTCGGCAAGTTCAGTTCCAGAAACATTGGTGAGAACATAGTGCTACAGATACGCGAGAAAACTAGAAACTTGTTGTGGTATTCTCTAGAGCTGGATGAATCTACTGATCTGTCGAGTACGTCACAACTTCTCGTGTTCATTCGTGGTGTCAATTTGGACTTTCAGATAACGGAAGAGTTGGCACCCGTTTGCAGCATGCAATGAACAACAACTGGAAAAGACATTTTTATGAAAGTGGAAAAATTGTTGCAAGATTATAACCTTCAGAGGAATCAGCTTCGAGGTGTTACGGTTGATAGAGGAAAAAACATGGCTGGAGTGAGGAAAGGTCTTATGGGGCAGATCAGGACTCAGTTGGAAGATTTGCAAATTCCAGGCGCCCTGTTCATACACTGCATCATACATCAGCAAGCACTCTGTTGGAAAGACTTAGATATTTCTTTTGTACTGAAACCAGTCATCTCTCTTGTGAACTTCATTCGGGGACATGAACTCAGTTACCGTCAATTCCAGGCTTTTCTTGAAGAAATTGATTCTGAATTCTGTGTCTTGCTTTATCAAACATCAATGAGGTGGCTCACTGCGGTAAAGTCATGTTTCGATTTTACAAGCTCCGAAACGAAATAGATGTTTTTCTTCTTGAAAATGATAGAACTGATCCACAGCTGTCAAGTCCTACCTGGCATCACATCCCATCCCACATGAATTATCTGAATTTGTAACTTCCGGGGAAATAATAACATCGACTGTGATCTCTACAGAATCATCAAATGATTTCGGAGGCAGCTGTCATATTCTCATTTCCACTGCTTCAAAGAGTTCTGCGCTACAATCGCCGAAGATGTCAACCTCGATTTTCCAAAAAATAAAACTTATTCGTGACTTGAAGAAGCATTATTTGGAGAGATTTTCAGATTTTGACAGAATTAAGAGTGACATTCTTCTGTTCCAGAATTCGTATGATTGTAGCCGTGATGATGTGCCAGTTAAACTACAGTTGGAGCTCACTGATTTACAAGCAAATGACTTGTTGAAAGAGAACCACAGAGAAGCAAAACTTGTTGAATTTTACCGCTGCTTACCTGATGTAGAGTTTCCGAAACTGAAGAAATGTTTCGCTGGTATGGCATCAGTGTTTGGAACAATTTATCTTTGTGAGCAAACATATTAACAAATGAAGTATATTAAGTCGAAACATCGAACGAGACTGATTAACATTTGAAAGCAATTCTCTTGATTTAATGCAGCCTTTCTAAACCAAACATTGATGATATCTTGAAAGCCAAATATCAGTTTCATAAATCTCACTAACATTTTTTGCTGCGTAGATTGTGAGATTCGGATATGTGCACACTAGGTCTGATGTAACTATTATTTTCTAACGTCGCCTTTTTTAGATAACTTTTTTTTTAGTAAATGAATAAGTAAATATGTGGGTTGTCTTTGTGTGTGTGTGTGTGGTTTTTAAAAAAAATTTTATTAGCTCGCATTGCACGCCACGAACCCATGACTAACTTAGTATTGCATCTTTTTTTCCAGAACATTTGTTCTGGCTTGCAATTATTGTTATCGTTAGTTCCATATCCTTTACAGGACCATTACAGTCGACACCAGCATTTTTTGCTGTTGTTGATGTCTTGGCAAGTTTACTTTCAGTAGTTTGCCATTGCTTTCTGAACGACTGGCACCCTTACCATAGCGTAAAAGAACCTACGCAACGCGGTCTGCTGCAAAATCGCTCGCAGCTATGTTTCGAACGCGGGTATACGGGATTACGAACCGAGTCCGTAAGACCTTTGCCACGGAGACCATCGCAAGTATTGTACAGAATGAGTATGCGGCCCGCGCTCGTCATTTTGTCAGTTATCTGGCCAGCCGCGAAAAACTTTTGGTGACCCCTGATCTACACGAATACTAAGCCTGACATAGAGAATATTTGACCATCTATACCGACACGAAGTCTTCCACACAGACTGTTTGACCATTCATGCCGTCACAAAGTCTTCCACATAGACTGCTTGATCATTCATATCGTCACGAAGGCTTCCACACTGACTTGTTTGATCATTCATACCGTCTTGAAGTCTTCCACACAGACTGTTTGATCATTCATACCGTCACAATGTCTTCCACATAGACTGTTTGATCATTCATACTGTCACAATGTCTTCCACATAGACTGTTTAATCATTCATATCGTCACGAAGGCTTCCACATACACTGTTTGATCATTCATACCGTCTTGAAGTCTTCCACACTGACTTGTTTGATCATTAATACAGACACTATGTCTTCCACACAGACTGTTTGATCATTCTCACCTTCACGAATTTTGATAAGAAGAATATTTGACCATCTACACCAATACTAAGCCTGACATAGAGAATATTTGACCGTCTATACCGACACGAAGTCTTGCACACAGATTGTTTGATTATTCATGCGTCACGAAGTCTTCGACACTGACTGTTTTATCATTCATACATGGCACGAAGTCTAACATAGATCATATTTGACCATCTAAGCCGTTACGAAAACTCCCACAGACAATATTTGATCATCTATACCAGTGCTTCCCAAACTTTTCACTTTCGCGGATCGACATAAAATTTTCCTTTTGCACCAGGGATCGGTGCCTCTTAAAAGAATGATTCTTCTTTTAATCTGGAATGTTATATGACCTCAATATACTTTTTAATATAAATATAAGATTCAAAGTAATTGTGGGTGTTGTCCCGGTGCGCTAAATACTGCTCCATAATATTATTGGGTGACGGTGATGTATTTAATGGTGGTCCCATTTTTATGGGTAACAATTTTATTGTAGAGATTTACAAATCAAACAATTTTTCAAATTTCAAAAATACAGTTAGGCCATCATGTAAATGTGTATATACTCGTATACACCGACAGTAATGAACACCAATTTATTTATTTTTTTTTTTTTTTTTTTTTTTTAAATTCGCATATCCTTTACAGGACATCGCTGTCAACAGCAGCATCTTTCAGCTGTCTGTTGATTTCTTGACAAGATTACGCTCATTAGTTTCCATTTCTTTCTGAGCGGCCGTTTCAGTTATCCCGCAAGTCACCAGCGGGGGACGAACCGCTCCCAGTTCTCGCCCGCTACGAGACTCTGCGTGATAAACGGGATTACGGAGAAAGTGTTGTAACCCCTCGGCCAGAGAGACCGGCATGAACACCAATATAAAATTAAAATAAAATATATCTTGGAAAAAGATACCAAATCAGATTATAAACAAGCTGACTAAATTACAGTATGTTGTAGTAAAAATGATTTAATGATCAGCTGTTAACAGTAACTATTTAATGCGAGGGGTGGGCCTGTTTATTATTTACAAGCTTATCAAATCGTAGCTCGATTGTAGACAGCGCTACCCGCAAAGGAGAAAAAAATTGCCATACTGTTTCTGTTAGTTAGTTAGTTAGTTAGTTAGTTAGTTAGTTAGTTAGTTAGTTAGTTAGTTAGATAGTTAGTTAGATAGTTAGTTAGTTAGTTAGATAGTTAGTTAGTTAGTTAGTTAGTTAGTTAGTTAGTTAGATAGTTAGTTAGATAGTTAGTTAGTTAGTTAGATAGTTAGTTAGATAGTTAGTTAGATAGTTAGTTAGATAGTTAGTTAGTTAGTTAGATAGTTAGTTAGATAGTTAGTTAGCTAGTAAGTTAGTTAGATAGTTAGTTAGTTAGATAGTTAGTTAGTTAGTTAGTTAGTTAGTTAGTTAGTTAGATAGTTAGTTAGTTAGTTAGTTAGTTAGTTAGTTAGTTAGTTAGTTAGTTAGTTAGTTAGTTAGTTAGTTAGTTAGTTAGTCGCAGTTCCAACTTCACAGCAACGGGTCGTCCCCATTATGCTCCGTTCCTGTGCCAGTGAATATCACACAAAACGCTCCCCACTGCCCAATGTGAAAAGTGGAAAAGACAGGAGTCTCGACAAACAACAGCCCGCACAGATACACTGTGCATAATGCCGCCGCCAGAATGTCAACACACCAGTCCCCCACGAAACACCCAATTCATCTCTGATGGAATCGGCAGTCATTTTCCTATCTGGATGTTTCCTAGATGTTCACCTACACAGTCCACGAACATACAGTTCATCACCGACGGCAGTGGCAGTCAACCAGAAGCCCAGCAGCCACGCATTTCTGCATAAGGCAAAAACTGGTCAACTCTGGGACATAGCCACCTGCCATCGCTCCGAACATGCAGAAATAAAAACTTGGGCAGATTCAAAAGCACTTCACACGAAACTCACAGCTCACAGTGTCGCGCCACGCACTCACTCAGTAGCAGGGCGACGGAACCATCAAAGCCTCCTTAGTTTGCTTTAAAGCATAACTCCCAAATGAACTCCAAACGGGAATCAAAGGCTTTAATGAAGCTCGTTAAATAAATCAACTGTAAACCAACTCACCTTGATGAATCGACACGAACTAGCCGACGACAATTAAAAAGGCATTTATTAATGCACTGTAGAATTACACACAAGAAACTGTTCTAGAATATAACCTGCCCTTAATACAGGGACTGGTGGTTATTTACAATCTACGAACCAGCTCTCAATTCCACCATTGCGTCCGCAATGTCCTTCGTTCAAATCCGTGTAATAGGTATTCTAAACTCGTTTCTGTATTGTGTCTTAATAATGCTCATTGACGAAAAAGAAATACCCTTCTTTCAAGTTGTCTTTGTATCGATATCTCACATACACCATTAGAATCGCTAAGGTGGCAACGACCGTGCTTTCGTCCAGCTGTAATAAAAACATACTTTGCAGATGTATCTAACACCTTCACTCGCTCAGACGATAGCAAAACGCATTATAATCGTACAACGAAAATCACGTATGTTCTGCATCTTATGACAATCAGCACATTATAATGCGCATCTTTCTCACTTTTCGTCACATAGGAAACAAAAGAAACGCACGTCGTCAACAAACAAATGTCGCCGACCGGGGCAGCTTTTAGTATCGGTCTCAGCTAGTTTCTATTTTTAACTTTCCCACTGAACCAATGATTCGCTTCTCCGTAAAAATAAATACTCCTTGTTCTATACGACTGCAGGCTCAATTTATTTTAATATTACATCACCATAAAAACGGCGCGGATATTATGTTTTGAGAAAATAACAATCTTGTTTTTAAAAAGTTCTAAACAATCCTCAAAGGAGAAAATATTTAACTGTTTTCTTACTTTTTACAACTCACGTTGCGGACCGGCAAAGAGGGCTCGCAGACCTGCACCGGTCCACGGATCACCACTTTGGGAAGCACTGATCTATACTGTCTCAGAGATTGTATCCGCTATACCGTCTCTGAAATTTTATCCGCTATATCATGTTAAAGTTGTCCTCACGTTGGGCTATCCTTTAGGTTTGGTTAAGAATCACTTGCACACGGAAATCTCCATGTGTGCTCCAGTTCCGTTCGTTAGGTCACACAATGAGAATATCAGAACAATGCACGAATTCCGTAACACCGGCGTGGATCCGAATCAGCGAATGCTAGAACTACACATGACTTCATCATTTGCCTTGCCAGCTGGCGTTGGTGTTCATGTCTTTCCACAGATCTCAGTCCGTGGTGCTCAGGATCACATTATTTGGTCATATTCCTTCATGCAATCGCCTCAGTCCAGTCAGTATTATTTTTTCTTGGTTTTCTCAGACTTTTTCCCCCACTGATCTTCCCAGTTGTTATGATATTCTCCAGTGCCTCTCTTCTCATTACGTGACCACATGATTTTGTGTCTCGTTCTTATTGTTGGATATAATCTCCTAAGCGGGCTCTGTGGCGAAGGGTTTACGAATGCAATTTGCGTTCGAAACACAGCTACGGTGGATTTGTAGCAGCCAGTCTTGCGTTAGTTTCCTTACAATGTTATTAGTGCCGGTTGTTCAGAAAGCAATGGCAAACTACTGAACGTAAACATGCCCAGGAATCACAAATAGCCAAACAATGCTGGAATTGATTGCTACGACCTGTAAATGATCACACTCATTGAATCACTTAGGACACACACGTTGGTATAAATCTTTGATTTCGGCAAAATGAAAACCCGTCTGTAAGGTGTGGAATGCGCCTGGCCCTGCAGCCAGCAGGGTTAGGATCGGCTAGCCTCTCCCAGGAGGGGTGAAGAGCGAAAATTAGTAGCCTGCCGATGACCCGCAGACTACACAAGTCAACCCCCACCTCCACGTGGTGCAGACCGGGCAACCATGACCGCGAGGTCATGGGCTAACGGGGCTATGGCTCGCCATAGGGGATGGACTCCCTGTGGTCAGATTAGTGTCCTAAACCTGCGACTGGCCTAGCAAGCCGGCAGGGGATCTTCATACTGCTCGTAGAAAAACTAAGAAGTATAAACGGACTGACAACACAATCTTCCTACCAACTCTGTGCTACCAATGCCAAACCTGGACAATGACAGAAAAAGAGAAAAGAAAAATCACAACAACAGAAATGAGGTTCCTGAGAAGAATACTCAACGTATCAAGAAGAGATAAGATCAGAAATGAAGAAATCAGGACTAAAGTGGGGGTTAAAGCTGCTCTAGATTTTATTAGAAAGCTGCAAGTCAAATGGTTTGGCCATGCAAGTAGGCTACCAGTCAACAGCATGCCACAACAAGCAATGATGTACAGACCAGATGGAAACAGAGGAAGAGGCCGACCACGTAAACGTTGGACGGAGGGAATAACAGAATCCATGGGAATGTCGATATACGAAGCCCATAACCGGGCACTCTCACGAAGTTTATACTTCACCTCGACACCGCAAGGTACAAGAGGAACATGATGAGATGAGATGAGAAAACCCGTGTTACTGCCCTCATTTCCATCGTCATGCTGCTCGTGGTCATAGAATGGGCACCACTGGCTTCTGGAATGGTTCGGCCCGCTGAACCGTTCTGTGAATGCCCAGGCACTTCTCTGCTGCTGTAAAACAGATCCATCTATAGTCAGAGGGTCCAACGCTGAAACAGAAGTAACGGACCTCAGCCTGTTCGACAAAATATGTCTTTGTGTTGCTTTCATTGCATTGTTCTATATTGTGTAGTTTATTTGATTTCGTTTTCATTTTCACATGCTATATGTAGATTATTTTGTTTCATTATCATTATCACTGCCATGCCATTAAGTGTTGAGGTTTATGATTCTCCAGCTCACACAACCATAAAGTCTACGATTATGCCATGTGACACAGCCATCCAGGAATTTATCTCGTCTACCCCATTGATCTTTTCCCATCAAGTTTGCCAGTTGTCATTAAGCATTTAAGTTTATTTCCCCTCTTAACATTCCCAAAACTATTTACTGTCTGCGTCTAATTTCTCTAATCAGTTTACAGTTTTCGTTTATATTTTGAAAGACGGAAAAATTCTTTTTTTTTCCTGTCCGTCAGCGGTACTCTTTGTATCGTCTCCAGAAGCTGAATGTACGTTGCCGCACGTTATATCCTCCTCATTTTGCCTTTTCCTTGTCCATGTTTCACATGCATACAACAGTACTGTTTCTTTATAGCACTCTAACACTTTCTCATTGCGGCTGACAGCGTTTTATTGTTGTGTGTGGGTTCCTTCTCGCACAGGCGGCCTTTGTCATCGCGATTCTTGTTTTAAGGTCTGCGATGCTTCTTCCGACGGATGGTATGACTTTAAAACAACGTATTCCCTTAGGGAATTTAAACACAGAGGCCACAAACAATATGTTGCACGATTTATTGCCTGGCATATTTCTTTGCATCTCGTCAGGTGCATACTGCAGAGTTATATATCATATGACATGAATAAATGAATAATACGCGCAAACCGCTTCCAAAACAGCTGTATGGGAATTGGAAGCCGACTGCTTTTCAATCATTTTCATACAATGGTATGAGTGACGGTCGTTCATATGGTAATGTACGTAGTATGCACCTGACGAGATGCGGCGAAATCTTCCAGGCAATAAATCGTGCACCTTATTGTTTGTGGCTTCTGTGTTTAGTTGCTATGGCTGCTCCAAGCTACTTGTACCAGTTATGTGTTTTATATTGTTGTCAAAAGCCATGATTCAATTATTGCTCAAACCTTACACGATGTGTAAGTTCATGAACGTTTACGTTAAGTTTTTCTTTCTAATTTTCAAATGTCCCTGAACATGTCTGAATTCGTGTATGTGTCAATCTGGTTTTCCACTAACGACGACAGTGTGGACAGAAGCGGGTGAAAATACAGCTCTTCCTAACTGACAGCGGGCAAATCATAGTGATTACCAACAGGGTGTAGTGTGCATGACCCCAATATAATTTAAAGTTTCTTGAAATACCCTGATTTCACAAATCTTTGACTTTCACAAAACGTTTGTCGAATGTCCAGTTCGGTCCAGAATAATGTCAGTCTTGGTACAGGCTCACTCGTTATAGAGAGTTAAAAGATGTCTAATAATAATAGCTTTAGCAACGATGTACAAATTGATTACGGCAATTACTTTCACTATATCACCTTTGACACACTGATTCTGATGGTGTGGTGGTGTAACTATGTTTTCAACCCAGCAATCTGTGTGTTGGGCTTTGTTGGAAACGTCATCAGTGTTATTGTGCTCAGAAAATGTGGTTTCAAGCAGTCGTCAAACATTCTTTTGTTTTGTTTGACTATAGCCGATATGTTGTGTTTAATGGACATTTTGAATATTGAGTTCCATAACGTAAAATATACCTCAAACAGAGGTATGCGTATGTATATAGAAATTTTGTTAATGACAGTTGCAGGATGGTTTTTTCAGTTTGTGTCCCAAGTAGGGTTTCGAGCCTCTACATACATTACAGTGTGTATAGCAGTTGAAAGATTGATTGCTGTGTTTTATCCACTGCACTTTAGCACATTGGTGACCCCTAAAAGAATATGGCTTGCGGGTTTGTCACCGTTCTTGATGTGGATTCCTTCGATGGTATATTTCGACGCAAGAGAAATGTCTTTCGGGTATCGTGTTGTTAACAATAATACATTCTTTACCAAGAATCTACTGTACACCATTTTAAATACAAATGTTGTCTATCGAACTCTTCGTTTGAATGTTTTCCCGACATTAACGCATACTGTTCCGTTTATATTTGTGACAATTGGCTCTGTAGTGATCTCTCTGAAAATGGCGATAGCGCTTCAAAAAAGACAAAGAATGACAACTGTCTTAGACGTACAGAAGTCATCAGCGCGGACGACAAGAACAATGCTGCTTGTATGTTTGGTATTTTCTATAACACACGCCGCCTATAGTGTCACGACTATATACGAACCTGACGGAATGGACAGATGGTTTACGGTGTTTTATGCATTTTTAGCTGTGAGACAATTTTTTGTTTATGCCAACAGTTCATTTAACTTTGTTATATACATTGCGTTTAACCAAAAATTTAGCCTGATTTTCAAAAGCCTCTTTCAGTCTAGCACATGGTGTAAAATACCTGCTCAAATGCGAACACCGAAACTAGCTTTAAACAAACGTGGTAACAAATAACGTGCTATTCCTGTCGCATTACAAATAAATCGGCATGACTACTTAGTATACAAAGGACAATGACAGATTGCAGAAAGTAAAACTGTCACGAAAATCAACCTGGGGTTGATGGCAATGCCCTGCAAAGGACATGTAACATAGAACTGATGGACAGAAAAAAAACAATGAGCAATTTCTAACAGAAACACGTGTAAACAAAGGACATGTCACCAGGCTTGTCCATGGAAGATATGTTTCCGTCCCATCGCATCCCATCCCATGCCCATACCATGCCTGTCAGGCTTGTCCACGGGACATATGTTTCTTTCTCATCCCATCCCATCCCATGGTAATTTATGCCTGTCCCATCCCATCCCCTCCAATGGGACCTTTCCCATGGGATTCCTATGGGGATAACATTCCCATAGCCAACCCTGCATGTCACATAGAATGGAAGGACATAATAATCAATTAGCAAGTCCTACCAGAAACACATGTAAACAAAGGACATGACACATAGAATGGACGGACAGAAAAAAAAAACAATGAGCATGTCCTACCAGAAACAAATGAAACCCGTAAAATGATTAGAGAATATAAGAGAACAAATATACCGAGACGTTAATAATTAGTCGGTTCCAACGAATTGTATGCAGACAAAAAGACTTCGCCTTAAACTTGCGATTTCCATGGGCATACCTGCCGGTCACCCTGGCCAAGGAGTTAAGGACTTTCTCCGTATCCCGTATATCCACGTAGGGGAACACAACTGCGCGAGATTCGGTAGTGGATCGCGGCGCTTTAGTTACTTACAGTGGTATATGAGCCGGTCGCTCAGAGAGCCGTGGCAAACTATTGAGCGTAATCTTGCCAAGACATCAACAACAGCTGTAAAATGTTGGTGTTGACAGCGATGTCATGTAAATAGGATATGCGATGAAAACAAAAACAAAAAATGGGCATACCAAATGCTCCATATTCGAACAATTAGGCGTAGATAGTCCAGATATTTTACGCATATTATGAGGAGAAATAAACTGGATAACTTTATAACAACTGGTAAGGTTGATCAGAAACAAGCAGAAGGAAGGCAGAGAGATAAATATCTAAACACAACATATCAAGAACACAAGGCTGATAAACGACTCTGGTGGTCTTGTGGGATGGCACACAATGACATAATTAAGACAAGAATACAGAGCTGGTCCACGACTCTGGTGATCGTGTGAGATGGTGAACAATGACATAATTGAGACAAGAACACAGAGCTGGTCCACGACTCTGGTGATCGTGTGAGATGGTGAACAATGACATAACTGAGACAAGAACACAGAGCTGGTCCACGACTCTGGTGGTCGTGTTAGATGGCGAGCAATGATATAACTGAGACAAGAACACAGAGCTGGTCCACGACTCTGGTGGTCGTGTGAGATGGCAAACAATGACATAACTGAGACAAGAACACAGAGCTGGTCCACGACTCTGGTGGTCGTGTGAGATGGCAAACAATGACATAACTGAGACAAGAACACAGAGCTGGTCCACGACTCTGGTGGTCGTGTGAGATGGTGAACAATGACATAACTGAGACAAGAATACAGAGCTGATCCACGACTCTGGTGGTTGTGTGAGATGGTGAACAATGACATAACTGAGACAAGAATACAGAGCTGATCCACGACTCTGGTGGTCGTGTGAGATGGCGAACCATGACTGCCGACGCTTTATGGCTTGGTACATGATAATGATGATGTCATTGTTTCTAGCAATTACATAATTATTTTTAAATACACATTATGTGTTGGTTGGTTAATGTATGTATAAAAATAACCTGGTTTCAAGTTGTTAACATATGTAGTTATTTTTCTACAGCCCTTTGTGACTGACTTTGTTTGCTTTCCCTCGTATTTAAATTATTGTCTCTGCCAGCTGCCAACTGACGAGCCAATAACAGACAACGCAACATATTTACAAATGTTTGAGTTTGCGTTTAAGTGTACTTTCTAATATGTAGGACATATTTCAGGACCGATCCGACGGTATTACAACAGGAATTTGCTGGAGCGGCCAAATCCTCACATGATATTTGATGAATAAGACGAAGAATCTATGGAATATTCCGGTGGGATATGGTGTCGATTATTAAAACCACGGACCAAGTAATGTAGTATACCAATCCTGCTGCAGATTACAGCTTCTTATTAGAATAGGACACGTTTGTGTTTTCAAACCATCTCAAAGCAATAATTTTGGATCTGTGTGTTTGGTCATTTATTAGCAAAGAAATATCACCGGACAGAAGCTAAAAGGCTAAGAAAAAATGGATGACTGAATAAATATTAAAGTTGATGGCCAAAGAAAAAAAGGTAAAAATGATAAGCATGTATGTAATGAGATAAATAAAGAAGTAAGAAATAATTGTGTGAAGGAAAAAGATAGTTGGTTAAATGAACAGTGCAGGAAAATTGAATTAAATTCTATTAAAAATACAAAAAAATATGCAAAACAAATCAGTGAGATTACATGAAGAAAAATAAGAATAAATACAGGTTATTTAAAATTAAAAACAGGAAATATTTTATTGGAGGAAGATGCTATAATGAAGAGGTAGAATCAGTATATAAGTGACTTACGTGATGTAGAAAGGGCACAATTAACAGAAGAATGTAACATAGAAGGTCCGCCTATTCAAAAAGAAGACGTTGATGACGCTATCAAGCATAAAGCATATGACGATAGGAAAATCAGCTGGGCCAGACGGAATCACAATAGAAGAATTAGAAGTACTGGGGGAATTTGGAATGTATATATTAGCCAAACTGTTGAATGATATTTACAGCAATTGATATTTACCGAGCGATATGCTGAAACCTGTATTCATGGCTATACCAAAAAGACCAGGAGCAATTGAAAGCGAAGATTTTCGTACAATTAACCTCATAAACCATATCACTAAACTTCTACTCAGAATCATAATGATATGAAAGGGAGAAAAAATAAGAGGGAGAAGGAGAGAGGAAGGGAGGAGAGAGAGAAAGGAAAGAAGAGGATGTGGGGGAAATGATTTAAATAGTGTGAAGCCTAAGCGGTCGTTCCTCACTCGAACTCTGCCTACAACGCACTATCTTTTGTAATAAGGAAAGAGGGAGAGAGAGAGAAGGAGAGAATGAGACGAGGGAGATAAAGGAAGATAGTAAGGGATAGGACAGATTTAGGTCCGTGTTCCCGCGTGAGAACGGTAGTCATTTAACTACCGCACCATCAATGTCTTGCAGTGTATGTTAGGTTATAGAAGAGATGTACAGCCTCACAAGGTCTCTAAACTACCCTAACCTACACAACCTCAGACTGACAAGACGAAATGAAAGGCAACTCAAACATATATTTATTTCCTTCTGAACAGTAACAGAGTAACAAAGTATAACATAATCAAATAAGGTAATACGTGCATCAATCGCAGAACAATACAATAATGCATGACCTCACAAGGGAGAGATAGATAATATAGTAGGCTATGCAACTGGATGTTAGGGAAATGCCACCTATGACCACGTACTAACAGCATGAAGCAAAGGACTAAAGCTAGGAATTACGCCGGTCGTCGTCTATTCCAGTAGGCTTATAAGTAGTCCAATCAGCCATTGTTAACCCTTTGATAACTCAGTGAGCCATTGATTGATCCATTAGTCCTCATACACAGGGAGTTAATTCGCTCCCACCATACTTGTTCAGCGGGTAACTGTTTGTTCGGGTACCGCCGACTTACCCAGGCAAATGCCTGAAACATAATAAAAACAATACCTGTGAATGTTATATCAAAATAAACCTTAGTCTTTAACTACCTACAGAGTCCCTAGCATCTATTGCTTCTTTATCTATACTAGTATTGAGCCTTATCAGTAACATCTTCATTATTTATCCCCAATATTACTCATATATATTAGCCATCGTATAAATTGACAACAGTATTGTAAACACAGTAATCTATCGTCTACATATATTTAACTAACGTTATTATTTCCTATCTCCCAGTACGCCGTATACAGCCAAAATACACCTAAAAGTATTTAACCATTTACCCGGACTTTCGTGTAGATTTTAACTCTGAGTCTTTTCCTAAGTTGAATTGCTAAGTCAGTGTGTTGTAAAACCAAGTGGTTAGTCCTTAAGAAATTAATATTATATTCAGTTATCATAGTCATAGATAAACTGAACATTAGGAAACCCAGTGAATTTCCTTTTCTTTTAGTAAACACCTTAATTAATGTATAAGCATTAGACTGAAGTTGTACATTATATTTCTTAAGTAGTAAACTCAATCAGCAGTGTTTTAGAGTTGGTGAGTAACTTAAGATTTAGAAGGAGAATCCTTAGTGCAAGTGGTAAGAAGAAACTATGTTACATGTGCCAACACTGGTAAGACAAATTAGTGTAATGTTATAATAAGTCAAGTAGATTTTGTTACATAGCAATGAAGACAATGAGTTTTTTTAATTCATGAAGCACATGAGAACCAAATAGATTTCTATAGGTATCATAATTGTTGTGAATGGGTTAAAGCAACCATATGGTGAGGCAAAATGTATTTTCATGGTTGTTAAAACATGGGGAATTAATATTTGTGCCACATAATAATACTTCATCAACCGCAATGCAAGTGTGGTTATGATCATGATGAATGAATGTAGATTGAGTATATCACATAAATCTATGAGAGCATGTGGGGATCCATGTGTAAGTTCATTATTGCTACAAATGATGAATCATCCTTTGTGAATCTAAGTATGCCTAATGATCACATCAGTCTATGTCATTGATGAGAGCATGTCTGGAGTGGTTTATGTGTGATTTCATTATTGTTAAACATATGTGAATTTATCATGGGTAAAACACATCACTATGCTTAATTATCATCCAGGAAATATTATAATTTCTGATGAAGGATGAAAATGATTAAGATTGCATTGTACTGTCATTGGTGTTGAATGTGAGAATTTATCATTAGTAAAGCACATACATATGCTTAATTGTCATCTATACAGATATGATTGTGATTGTGGAATGATTGAGATTTCATTGTGATGTCAATGGTGTTAACATTTAAAGTTATCATTGGGAAATCACATAAGTATAATTACTTATCTTACATGCAAGTATGAATGATTTCTGATGGAAGAGTGAAATTATCATCCATGCACATATGAATATTATGTCTGAGAATGAGTGAAGGAAGTAACATGCTGAAAAGGAGTATAAGGCCGAACAGTCAATCTCATGATAGAAGGCAGCTTTGATGTATAATGTCCTGTCTATCACAAGAGGACCATGTTCGGCGTAACCCAAACACTAATTAATCATTTAGTGCACTCCGACGCATGCACAACACTTTATATTAAATATCATTCATGGTACACATCATCTGGTTTTGTGCCCTAAGCGCGACACAACCCATATTATACATCATGAGTACTACAAGCATCTTGTTTTGTATCTAAAGCAAAATCCCACTTTGTATTTCATGTCACTCCTGTTACCACAGATGGTCTAGTGTCCTGATGGATGTAATACAATGATGACAGTGATGAATGTAATGAAGATGATAATAATGTAATGATTATGATAATGATGATAATGATATAATGATGATAATTATATAATGATGATAATGACATAATGTGGTGGTGGTGGTGGTGGTGTGGTGGTGGTGGTGGTGGTGGTGGTGGTGGTGGTGGTGGTGGTGGTGGTGGTGGTGGTGGTGGTGGCGCGGCGGCGGCGGCGGTGGCGGTGGTGGTGGTGGTGGTGGTGGTGGTGGTGGTGGTGGGAGGGGGTGGGGGTGGTGGTGGTGGTGGTGGTGGTGGTGGTGGGAGGGGGTGGGGGTGGTGGTGGTGGTGGTGATGATGATGATGATGATGATGATTGATGATGATGATGATGATGATGATGATGATGATGATGATGATTGATTATGATGATGATGATGATGATGATGATGATGATGATGATGATGATTGATGATGATTTATGATGATGATGATGATGATGATGATGATGATGATGATGATGATGATGATGATGATGATGATGGTGATGGTGATGATGATGATGATGATGATGATGATGATGATGATGATGATGATGATGATGATGATGATGATGATGATGATGATGATGATGATGATGATGATGATGATGATGATGATGATGATGATGATGATGATGATGATTGATTTAGGAATCGACATCACAGCATTCGGGGCATTCCCATAAGTGCTCCGTCCCCATCCTCAGCAGCCAGCGAAGAGTTCCAACACTAATAGTACCAGTAGCAATCTGATTATAAGTCCGTCTCGCCTTTCCTTGAGCGTTGAGCGTCGGCCAGATCCCTTCGTCACTCCTCGTTGTCTCATTCTTGCCAGACCATGGTAATCCATTTGCTCCTCCGAGGTGTGCACGTGCTCCCACAAGGCCGCAACCACGTCTGCCTTGTCATGTATCAATACTCCACCAAGTTCTGCAGAGCCAGCCAATCTGTCCGCCTGTTCATTTCCCAGCACACCGGCATGCCCCGGAGAAAAGATCCAGGCGATGCTTGTCACCCGTGACCTCCGAAGCGAAGCAAGCCACTCCGCACGAAGTCTGCCCGTCCTCACCCTCGTCAGCATGCTTTCTGAGTCAGTTACAATCACGATGTGTGTGTGTGTCGTATTCTCCATCCAGCGGAGAGCCGCAGTGACTGCCTCCACTTCCATTCTTAAGCTGGATGTTGTGGTATCATATGCCAGGCTCTCCTGCCCCAAACATCGACCATTAGCTTTGGCTATGAAACCCCAGCCACTTCTCTCACCTCTTGACACCGAACCATCTGTGTAGATAATCACATCACTCGAGTGAGCATTGTCCTGAATTAGTTGCTGGATTTCCACTTCCGTGGCCCCTGCTGGCCACTCCCTGCACTCCCGGCTTAATGTGATTATAACTCTGCACAAGTCTGACTGCTCCGCTGGCACTCTGACCCACTCCTCTCCACGCCTAATGTTCTCCAAGGGGCACACCTGTCTGATCGTATCCTCCGCCTGAGCCATCCATGATTTCCCTCTTATCAGTCGCTGACCCTTAACTGCGTCCAGCGCCTCATGCAGTGGGTGGTCTGTGTCTGCAGCTACTCTGAGGTATGCCTTCGCCTGCATCACCTTGAGCCTACCAGCAACAGTCGGCAGACCAAGGATGTAACGCATACACACTACTGGGGTGTCTCTAGTGCATCCCAGAATGACCCGCATAGCTTCGTTCTGTATGCGCTCTAACTTCACCAGCTGACTCTCTGAGACAGTGAGCAGACCTAATCCATAATCAATTACTGAGAGGATCAAGTGCTGGTATAGTGTGAAAAGCATTCTCTGCTCTATGTCCATTGCAGCCATAGTTTTAAGTGCATTGAGTCCCTTTTGAGATCTTGTCACGACCGTCTCCACATGGTCCTTGAAGGATAGGCTCCTGTCAAATGTGATCCCCAGATACTTCAGTTTGTTCTCTCTGCTGACATTTCTACCATCTATCGCGAGGCTTGGGACATCAGCTCTCTACAATCCTGTTGTCCAGAGAGCACCACAAAACAGCCGCCTTTTCCGGGTGGATGACAGCACTCATTTCTGTGCACCAGTCAATCACTTCATCTACTGTCGCCTGTAACTCCTGGGCTGTTTGCTCCCTATCTCTCCCCTGCCTATATGCAAGAATATCATCTGCAAATGTTAGTATTCTTCCAACCCCTGGTGCTTCTAGGTTTGCAATCTTGCTCGTATACACATTAAAGAGCACCGGTGAGACTGCAGATCCCTGTGGCAGTCCCGGGGTTAACATATGGTGGCTCTGAGGTCCATGCACCCAGACAGAGAGCAACCCGACGAGAGTGCAGGATGGCTGCTATCCAGTTCACCAACCAGGGATGACCCCCTTCTCCATCAGTGCGGTCATCAAAATATCATATCGAACTCTATTGTATGCATCCTCGAGATCAAGCGCTACCGCCATCGT